>JAVGWX010000158.1:0-125076 GCA_036924085.1 Ariolimax columbianus
AAAGCATTTCCACTGACTTTCAAGTAATTTTACTGACAAGAAAAACTAAATTTTCTAAAATTAAAATTAAACACGATTTCAAAAAAAAGTGCAGATCATAAGTTTAGACAATTTTCAGCCGTTTGAAATGTATTGCAATTTTAACGCACTAATTATGTGGATAAGTTAAAAGCATTTCCACTGACTTTCAAGTAATTTTACTGACAAGAAAAACTAATGTTTCTAAAATTAAAATTAAACACGATTTTTAAAAAAGTTGCAGATCATAAGTTTAGACAATTTTCAGCCGTTTGAAATGTATTGCAATTTTAGAGCACTAATTATATGGATAAGTTAAAAGCATTTCCACTGACTTTCAAGTAATTTTACTGACAAGAAAAACTAATGTTTCTAAAATTAAAATTAAACACGATTTTAAAAAAAGTTCCAGATCATAAGTTTAGACAATTTTCAGCCGTTTGAAATGTATTGCAATTTTAACGCACTAATTATGTGAATAAGTTAAAAGCATTTCCACTGACTTTCAAGTAATTTTACTGACAAGAAAAACTAATGTTTCTAAAATTAAAATTAAACACGATTTAAAAAAAAGTTGCAGATCATAAGTTTAGACAATTTTCAGCCGTTTGAAATGTATTGCAATTTTAGAGCACTAATTATATGGATAAGTTAAAAGCATTTCCACTGATTTTCAAGTAATTTTACTGACAAGAAAAACTAATGTTTCTAAAATTAAAATTAAACACGATTTTTAAAAAAGTTGCAGATCATAAGTTTAGACAATTTTCAGCCGTTTGAAATGTATTGCAATTTTAGAGCACTAATTATATGGATAAGTTAAAAGCATTTCCACTGACTTTCAAGTAATTTTACTGACAAGAAAAACTAAATTTATTAAAATGAAAATTAAACACGATTTGAAAAAAAGTTGCAGATCATAAGTTTAGACAATTTTCAGCCGTTTGAAATGTATTGCAATTTTAACGCACTAATTATGTGGATAAGTTAAAAGCATTTCCACAGACTTTCAAGTAATTTTACTGACAAGAAAAACTAATGTTTCTAAAATTAAAATTAAACACGATTTTAAAAAAAGTTCCAGATCATAAGTTTAGACAATTTTCAGCCGTTTGAAATGTATTGCAATTTTAACGCACTAATTATGTGAATAAGTTAAAAGCATTTCCACTGACTTTCAAGTAATTTTACTGACAAGAAAAACTAATGTTTCTAAAATTAAAATTAAACACGATTTTTAAAAAAGTTGCAGATCATAAGTTTAGACAATTTTCAGCCGTTTGAAATGTATTGCAATTTTAGAGCACTAATTATATGGATAAGTTAAAAGCATTTCCACTGATTTTCAAGTAATTTTACTGACAAGAAAAACTAATGTTTCTAAAATTAAAATTAAACACGATTTAAAAAAAGTTGCAGATCATAAGTTCAGACAATTTTCAGCTGTTTGAAATGTATTGCAATTTTAGAGCACTAATTATATGGATAAGTTAAAAGCATTTCCACTGACTTTCAAGTAATTTTACTGACAAGAAAAACTAATGTTTCTAAAATTAAAATTAAACACGATTTGAAAAAAAGTTGCAGATCATAAGTTTAGACAATTTTCAGCCGTTTGAAATGTATTGCAATTTTAACGCACTAATTATGTGGATAAGTTAAAAGCATTTCCACTGACTTTCAAGTAATTTTACTGACAAGAAAAACTAATGTTTCTAAAATTAAAATTAAACACGATTTTTAAAAAAGTTGCAGATCATAAGTTTAGACAATTTTCAGCCGTTTGAAATGTATTGCAATTTTAGAGCACTAATTATATGGATAAGTTAAAAGCATTTCCACTGACTTTCAAGTAATTTTACTGACAAGAAAAACTAAATTTTCTAAAATTAAAATTAAACACGATTTCAAAAAAAAGTGCAGATCATAAGTTTAGACAATTTTCAGCCGTTTGAAATGTATTGCAATTTTAACGCACTAATTATGTGGATAAGTTAAAAGCATTTCCACTGACTTTCAAGTAATTTTACTGACAAGAAAAACTAATGTTTCTAAAATTAAAATTAAACACGATTTTTAAAAAAGTTGCAGATCATAAGTTTAGACAATTTTCAGCCGTTTGAAATGTATTGCAATTTTAGAGCACTAATTATATGGATAAGTTAAAAGCATTTCCACTGACTTTCAAGTAATTTTACTGACAAGAAAAACTAATGTTTCTAAAATTAAAATTAAACACGATTTTAAAAAAAGTTCCAGATCATAAGTTTAGACAATTTTCAGCCGTTTGAAATGTATTGCAATTTTAACGCACTAATTATGTGGATAAGTTAAAAGCATTTCCACAGACTTTCAAGTAATTTTACTGACAAGAAAAACTAATGTTTCTAAAATTAAAATTAAACACGATTTGAAAAAAAGTTGCAGATCATAAGTTTAGACAATTTTCAGCCGTTTGAAAAGTATTGCAATTTTAACGCACTAATTATGTGGATAAGTTAAAAGCATTTCCACTGACTTTCAAGTAATTTTACTGACAAGAAAAACTAATGTTTCTAAAATTAAAATTAAACACGATTTGAAAAAAAGTTGCAGATCATAAGTTTAGACAATTTTCAGCCGTTTCTTCTTCTTCTTCTGCGTACACAGTCAGACAGTAACCATTATTTTCTCGAAAAAAGCGGCGGTCATCCTGAGACTCTCGCCACTACCATAGAGCTTGTCTTGCAGTTCCACTGGCAATGGCCACATCTGCTCTCTCTGATCCTCGTATGTCGGGCAGTTCTGCAGCAGATGTTCAGTGGTCATTTTACCAGTACCGCACGGGCATTCGTCGGTACACCCTATCTTCAATTTGTTGAAGAGGTGGTACCTCAGTCTGTTGTGGCCAGTGCGAAGTCTGAAGACAACGACCTGCTCTCTTTGGTTCAACTGGTAATAGGCATCGTTTTTGGTGTAACCAGTATGTTCGGTTTCCCATTTGGACATGTACCTGGCTTTGATAAGCCGTTTTGACTCTTCGTACGTCATACTGGTATCTATTTGTGGTAGCCTTGCACCTTCTTTTGCCAGTCTGTCTGCCTCCTCGTTGCCTTGGATGTTGCAGTGTGACGGAACCCACTGTACCACTACCCTTTTTGGTGCGGACTGTTGGCACAGTTTGCAGAGTGCTGCTCTTAAGTCATTAAGCTCAGTGTTTTTCTGGCTTTTTAGCGCTGTGACTACTTCGAGAGCATCTGTCAGCAGGACTATATGGCTCTCATTTTCACTATGTGTTACCATTTCTTCCACTGCCGCCCTCAGTGCCTCTGCCTCCGCTCTGAAATTGCTCGTGTACTTACCAGTAGCGAATGACAGTGTTATTTTTCTGCCATTTGGTAGGTTCAGGAATGCTCCTGCCCCTCCGTTCTGTGTAGTGTTTGTTACAGAACCGTCGGTGTATGCATGGGTCCAGTCCATGCTTGGGTAGCTTTTCGTTATGAAGCTTAGGGTAGTGTCTCTCCTTTCTTTTTCGGTCTGGCAGTTTTTGTTTGCAATACCTGGTATATTTTCTACCACCTCTGGAAATATATCCTGCCTCCAAGTAGGTTTTCGTACAGTAGTGATGGGTTTTGGTGTTGTTAGTGCGTTTATGGGATCTTCGTGCATCTTTGCTTTGGCTATTTCTGCAAAGTTTCTCCGCTTTAGTTTCCCAGTTCCCAAATTGTTTAGCCTCTGGTACATTGGATGGTCCGTCAGTCTTTGGAGTTTCTCTGACTGCAGCTGGGCTCTGCAGTCTCTTCTGTCGGTCATGGATTGCAGTTTTGCAATCTTTTCAAGTTCTACAATTGGCGTTGACTTCATGCCACCTGTTATGATTCTCATGGCTTGGTTTTGAAGTTTGTTAACTTTATCGAAGTTCGCCTTCGCTGCTGTTGTCCATGCCGCGATGCCATACTCGAGAACTGGTCTCACTCTTCCAGTGTACAGTTTCTTTAGTATGCCTTCGTCTGCTCCCCAGCTTGTGCCAGCAAGTTTCCTCATGATCGCCATTCTTTCTCTGGCTTTCATTCGGTTTCTCTCAATCTGACTTTTCCATGTCATGCGTCGATCAAATGTGACTCCCAGATAGGTTGGGTTGTCGTTTGGCTGCAGGATTTTGCCATTTAGGCTTAATTTGGTACTTTGAGGTTTTAATGAGAGCGAGAATATTGTGCACGTGGTTTTCTCCTCGTTTATTTTGACCAGCCATGAGTTCGCCCACTCTTCCAGCGATGTTAGGGCCGTTTGCATCCGATTTCTTGCTATGGTGAGATTCTTTTCAGAGGTCCACATAGCCAGATCGTCTGCAAACATTGAGCTATGGACTCTTCTTGGTATATTCTCTGTAATATCGTTTATATATACCAGGAAGAGTGTGGGTGACAGTACTCCCCCTTGGGGTACTCCCTGCTCGAGTGTCACCTTTTTGCTCATCTGCCCTTGTACTTGGACTCTGGCCGTTCTTTGTTTGAGGTAGTGGTTGATCCACTTGTACATCTTCCCACAAACATCACTTCTTCTTAGCTTGACTCTAAGTCCATCCTTCCAGACTTTGTCAAATGCCTTTTCCAGATCCACCCAAACAGCTACTGTGTGTTTCTGTGCCTGGTAGGCATCTTCTATCTCCTGGGCTATGAGGATGACCTGGTCCTCAGTGGATCTGTGCTGTCTAAAGCCGGCTTGCTGTGGAATTAGTATTCGTTTTTCTTCCAGATGCCACATCAGTTTGGTGTTTATCATCCGTTCCATCAGCTTGCCGACACAGCTCAGTAGGCTTATGGGCCTGTATCCATTCGGATCTGTTTTGTCCTTTACCTGTTTTTGGTACTGGTACCAGTATTGCATCTTTCCATGCCTGGGGTACAATACCCCTTTTCCAGCTTTGGTTCAGGACTGATAGTAGTTTTTTCTTCGCTGTTTGGCCCAGCCCCATCAGCATTTCGTTTGTTATCCCGTCTTTTCCGGGAGATTTCCTTCTCTTTAGTGTTCTCATAGCCTCTTCCATTTCGCGCATTGTTAGTTTGGCCATCATGTGCTCTTCAGGAGCCGTATTTATGTTTTCGTGCCCCTTTAGCTCTTCGCTAATGTCTGTATGCTTATCTGCAGGGACCTCGATGTGGTTTGCTCTGGCATAGTGATCGACAAAGGCGTTTGCGGCTTTCTTACCTGTGATCAAGTTCTCGCCTTGCTTGATAGTAATTTGTTTATTTGACGGGGTTTCGTCGTTCATGGCTCTGACTAGCTTCCATAGCTTGTTCCCTTCTTTGTCCAGGTTTAAACTTTCCGTTTTATTTTTCCAACTTTCTCTTGCTGTTTGCTTGAGAGTGTGTTTGTACTTCGCCGCGGCGGCTTTGAGGGCGATGTTTGCCTCCACGGATTTTTCTCGTTCTGCCATGTTCCTAGCATTTGTTACTGCATCTTCCACTTTCTGTAACTCATCATTCCAGTAGGGCTTATAGTTTTTCCTAGCTCCTCTTGGGATGGTTTCAGTGGCGGCTTGCATTATTGCCTTGCTTAGGCTCTCTACCATGGGCTTCATTTTGGTGTTTCGTGTGTTGATGGTTTCACACATCCCATCTGTCAGGATTGCAAATCTGTCCCAGTCGGCTCGTTTGTAATTCCAACGTGGGAGCGGTTTTGTTTCCTGTGGGCCTACTTCCATGTCAATGGTTAGCCTGATCGGCCTGTGGTCGCTACCTGCCAGTTGGTTTAGCACCTGGCGGTCTATTTTATAGTGTATGTCCTGTGTGGAGAAGGCCAAATCTGGAGTGGAGGTGGTATGCCATGTTCTTGAATAGAAGCTAGGGCTATCCTCCGGCCTATTGATTAGGGAGAGATTTGCATCTATCTCCCAATCTTCCACTTCGTCACCTCTGCTGTCTGTGTCAGAGTATCCCCATCTCTCCGAGTGGCTGTTGAAATCTCCAACCACTATGCAGTTGGAGTCTCTGACCTCCATACTCGAGAGCGATAGGTCTCTGTTTGGTGGTCCGTACAGATTGAAAATGCGGAGCTTCGTCTCTTGAGCCATTATGTCAACTCCTACAATTTCTGCTTGTCCGGTGTGATTGACAGGTACCGCGCTACTCGGTATGCTGTTTCTGGTCAGTATCAGGACCCCTCCTTTGTGGCCTTCTCTATCTAGACGGAAAGTCTGGTATCCTCTGATTGAGAATTTATGGTTTTTGTTGAGGTGCGTTTCCTGGATACATGCCACGTCAATCTTACCTTCATGCAGGTGATGTGTTAGGGAAAGTTTTTTGTTAATGACTCCCTCCGCATTCCACTGTAATATTTTGAGGGTCTTGAGGTTTTGGCCAATAGTCGTTTCTCCATAGCCATGTGCCTTGACTCCACGACACATGGGTGGGTGACCACCAGTAGTCAAGGGTGGGCCCCTTCGAGGCGTGGGGCCCGGCGCTATCGCTGCCTGGCGGGTCTCCTCAGGATGAGCGCCATACGTTTTTCGAATAGGTTGTGCTGCCATCATACTGTGATTTACGTTGCACTGTTTTGTTAGGCTTGCGGCCCCGTGCATCCGATTTCAACAGGCGTTTCTGTAGGGATGCCCTCCTTAGCCTTTGGCTGTCCCTAGCCTATCTGCAAGGCAGCAGTTGTTTACGATCAGAGTTTTCTCTCCTATGGAAGTTGTCTTACCAGACTATCGAGTCTTCACTACTCGTGTCTATAGGGTGCAATGATGGTATGTGATATATGAGATGGACTGGTTTACCCGGAAGAGAGGCAGTCCAGTGTGTCTGTATCCCAGGATCGTCACGTCCTGCCAGAAACGTAGCATTTGCATGTGAGTGGGGTATCTCTTTTTCCCTTTATTTTCTTGGCTTCTATGCAGGGATGGTACGCCTAGCATTCCCCGCCACCTGGGGTGTTGACACAGTGGGGCAGGTGTGCAATGTCCGCTGGTCTGCATCTCTTCTGCGTCCAGCATGATAGTTATGGCTGATAACGTACAGAGGTAGATATCGTAGCCGGAGTGCATTTAGCCAGAGGACAAGACTGGTAATGTCACAGAGATGTTGATCGCCTGGTGTGCGGACAACTCTCATGGTCAGTGGTTGAGTCTTGACAGTTCACAGTGTGGTGGCTGCTCTACTGTTTTCGACACCCCGACCAGGTTCTAAGTCTTTGGTTGGTGTTTTTCGCACCCCATCGTCGTATAGGGTGAGTATCAAGCAGTTTTCCGCCCGCTTTGATTTGCGGGTGGCAAGGACCTCTTACTGTGGCTCTACCTGATAGGGCTGGGGCGCAAGCCCCAGGTCCCGAGCATGTAGGAGCCTCCCATTGCAGTGGTGCTGAGATTTTGGGCGGGATTGCGGCTTTCAAGGGTTCGGCCGTAATCCCCCACATGGTAGCCTCGCGCCCTTGGCTTATCAGCCTGGTACGTGAACCAAAGTGTCTGCGGCTCCTCTCGATTTGAGCTGGTTTTCCGTAGCAACGCCCTGTCATTTGTAGGGTAAAACTGACCTGTCTTCAGATCTATTTCCAGCACCCGTTCACTATTTGGTCAGACGAATTTATTGAGGGCTTTTGTTTGTCAATGACCAGGTATTTGAAATCTGCGGAGTTAAACACGATTTCCGTAGCGTTCTTTCATTTGAGCTGACTTGTCGTCCGTGAGTCTAATACCAGCGTACGTTCATTATTAGACCCAAACTCTCAATTTGTCAGTTGTTCTACAGTATTGGCGTGTTCAGTCAAATTAAGCCGCAGGTTCCACACCTGGTGGTGCCCTTCCGTCAATTCCCTTAGCGAGATAATCAAGTTTCTTAAAGGGTAGCCCCAAAAATTTTCGAGGGTCTAATTCCAGCACATGTTCTCTATTAGACCCCACTAAGGTGTACTTTTTGATAGTCATTCTGCAGTATTGGCGTGGTAAGTTAACTTAGGTCTCAGGCTCCACTCCTGATAGTGCTCTTCCGTCAATTCCTTTATCAAACACTGGATGCAGACAAAACCGAGCCACAGGGGACATAACCCCAGATTTCTGGGGGTCTAAGTCCAGCACCAGTTCCATATTAGACTCCAGAAGAGTGGTCTCGGCATGTCAATCATTTCAGTGTTGGCCGTGTTGAGTCAAATTAAGCCGCAGGCTCCACTCCTGGTGGTGCCCTTCCGTCAATTCCTTTAAGTTTCAGCTTTGCAACCATACTTCCCCCGGAACCCAAACACTTTGGTTTCCCGGAAGCTGCCCGCAGAGTCATCGAAGCAACTCCTGCGGATCGCTAGTCGGCATCGTTTATGGTCAGAGCTACGACGGTATCTGATCGTCTTCGCGCCTCTGACTTTCGTTCTTGATTAATGAAAACATTCTTGACAAATGCTTTCGCAGTAGCTCGTCTTGCGGCGATCCAAGAATTTCACCTCTAACGCCGCAATACGAATGCCCCCGTTTGTCCCTGTTAATCATTACCTCCAGTTCCGAAAACCAACAAAATAGAACCGAGGTCCTATTCCATTATTCCATGCACCATTATTCAGGCAGCCGAGGCCTGCTTTGAACACTCTAATTTTTTCACAGTAAACGCGCCGGCCACCCAGGACGCTCAGCGAAGAGCACCCGTGGGAGAGAGCCGGCAGACGGTAGGGCAGGAGACAACGGGCAGTGAACCGGCGCGAGCCGGACCGCCCGCCTGCGCCTGAGATCCAACTACGAGCTTTTTAACTGCAACAACTTTAATATACGCTATTGGAGCTGGAATTACTGCGGCTGCTGGCACCAGACTTGCCCTCCAATAGATCCTCGTTAAAGGGTTTAAAGTGTACTCATTCCAATTACGGGGCCTCGAAAGAGTCCCGTATTGTTATTTTTCGTCACTACCTCCCCGTGCCGGGAGTGGGTAAGTTGCGCGCCTGCTGCCTTCCTTGGATGTGGTAGCCGTTTCTCATGCTCCCTCTCCGGAATCGAACCCTGATTCCCCGTTACCCGTTACAAACATGGTAGGCATGTCACGTACCATCGACATTTGATAGGGCAGACATTTGAAAGATGCGTCGCCGGCACATGAGGCCATGCGATCAGCACAAAGTTATCCAGAGTCACCAGTGGGGACGCCGCAACCCCGCGAGGGGAAACGACGATTGGTTTTGAACTAATAAAAGCGCTCTTTCCGCGAGGGTCGGAGCTTGGTAAGCATGTATTAGCTCTAGAATTGCCACAGTTATCCAAGTAGGATCGTGTCATCTAAGGAACCTCGACTGATTTAATGAGCCATTCGCGGTTTCACCGTGAGACAGTGTGAACTTAGACATGCATGGCTTAATCTTTGAGACAAGCATATGACTACTGGCAGGATCAACCAGATATCTGTCGGAGACGTACGTACTGCGCACACCGGTCGGCGGAGGAAGGGTGTGTAAAAAGCCTCACTGGGACGGCCGCAGGGACCGACTGACGGGACGGACGGACGGTTGTTCCACCCGTCCCTCACTCCGTCGACCTAGGACCGCCTGACAGGGGCCTCCCACACGCACCAGACGACCGACCGACCGGGCTCGCTCGAGGAGGGATGGCAGCGCTCTGTGCAGAACGGATCCCAACGACCTCGGCGACGAATTTCACTGGGACTAGAGACACAATTTGGCCTGCCCTTCTCCGTAGGGAGAGAACGCAGGGCCTCGAGGCAACGATTCCTGCTTTCCATTTGCCGGTCACAAGCTCTTTGCGAGAGTCGGACCACCAGCGAGACGTACTGTCGAGCTCTGCTATAAGCCTTAGATAAATCACCAGGGACGGACCACGTTTCCTGATACGGACCAGACTAGCGCACCTCGGTGGAGGAGCCACTACCACAAACCGCACCCAATTCGCACTACGGGGAAATGCAGGCGAGCGTTTTCCGCAAGCCCGCGCTATCGCTCCGCCTGGCGGGACTGAGATCGCTTTACGAACACTGGATGAAATTGAGTCGCTGCGGCGAGACAACTACCCCAGATTTCCACAGACTTTCAAGTAATTTTACTGACAAGAAAAACTAATGTTTCTAAAATTAAAATTAAACACGATTTTAAAAAAAGTTGCAAATCATAAGTTTAGACAATTTTCAGCCGTTTGAAATGTATTGCAATTTTAGAGCACTAATTATGTGGATAAGTTAAAAGCATTTCCAGAAACTTTCAAGTAATTTTACTGAAAAGAAAAACTAATGTTTCTAAAATTAAAATTAAACACGATTTTTAAAAAAGTTGCAGATCATAAGTTTAGACAATTTTCAGCCGTTTAAAATGTATTGCAATTTTAACGCACTAATTATGTGGATAAGTTAAAAGCATTTCCACTGACTTTCAAGTAATTTTACTGACAAGAAAAACTAATGTTTCTAAAATTAAAATTAAACACGATTTTAAAAAAAGTTGCAGATCATAAGTTTAGACAATTTTCAGCCGTTTGAAATGTATTGCAATTTTAACGCACTAATTATGTGGATAAGTTAAAAGCATTTCCACTGACTTTCAAGTAATTTTACTGACAAGAAAAACTAATGTTTCTAAAATTAAAATTAAACACGATTTTTAAAATAGTTGCAGATCATAAGTTTAGACAATTTTCAGCCGTTTGAAATGTATTGCAATTTTAACGCATCAATTATGTGGATAAGTTAAAAGCATTTCCACTGACTTTCAAGTAATTTTACTGACAAGAAAAACTAATGTTTCTAAAATTAAAATTAAACACGATTTTAAAAAAAGTTGCAGATCATAAGTTTAGACAATTTTCAGCCGTTTGAAATGTATTGCAATTTTAGAGCACTAATTATGTGGATAAGTTAAAAGCATTTCCACAGATTTTCAAGTAATTTCACTGACAAGAAAAACTAATGTTTCTAAAATAAAAATTAAACACGATTTTAAAAAATGTTGCAGATCATAAGTTTAGACAATTTTCAGCCGTTTGAAATGTATTGCAATTTTAACGCACTAATTATGTGGATAAGTTAAAAGCATTTCCACAGACTTTCAAGTAATTTTACTGACAAGAAAAACTAATGTTTCTAAAATTAAAATTAAACACGATTTGAAAAAAAGTTGCAAATCATAAGTTTAGACAATTTTCAGCCGTTTGAAATGTATTGCAATTTTAGAGCACTAATTATGTGGATAAGTTAAAAGCATTTCCAGAGACTTTCAAGTAATTTTACTGATAAGAAAAAATAATGTTTCTAAAATTAAAATTAAACACGATTTGAAAAAAAGTTGCAGATCATAAGTTTAGACAATTTTCAGCCGTTTGAAATGTATTGCAATTTTAACGCACTAATTATGTGGATAAGTTAAAAGCATTTCCACAGACTTTCAAGTAATTTTACTGACAAGAAAAACTAATGTTTCTAAAATTAAAATTAAACACGATTTTAAAAAAAGTTGCAGATCATAAGTTTAGACAATTTTCAGCCGTTTGAAATGTATTGAAATTTTAACGCACCAATTATGTGGATAAGTTAAAAGCATTTCCACTGACTTTCAAGTAATTTTACTGACAAGAAAAACTAATGTTTCTGAAATCAAAATTTAGTAGAAGGCGATTTTAAAAAAAATTGCAGATTATAAGTTTAGACAATTTTCAGCCGTTTGAAATGTATTGCAATTTTAGAGCACTAATTATGTGGATAAGTTAAAAGCATTTCCACAGACTTTCAAGTAATTTTACTGACAAGAAAAACTAATGTTTCTAAAATTAAAATTAAACACGATTTTTAAAAAAGTTGCAGATCATAAGTTTAGACAAATTTCAGCCGTTTGAAATGTATTGCAATTTTAACGCACTAATTATGTGGATAAGTTAAAAGCATTTCCACTGACTTTCAAGTAATTTTACTGACAAGAAAAACTAATGTTTCTAAAATTAAAATTAAAAACGATTTGAAAAAAAGTTGCAGATCATAAGTTTAGACAATTTTCAGCCGTTTGAAATGTATTGCAATTTTAACGCACTAATTATGTGGATAAGTTAAAAGCATTTCCACAGACTTTCAAGTAATTTTACTGACAAGAAAAACTAATGTTTCTAAAATTAAAATTAAACACGATTTGAAAAAAAGTTGCAGATCATAAGTTTAGACAATTTTCAGCCGTTTTAAATGTATTGCAATTTTAGAGCACTAATTATGTGGATAAGTTAAAAGCATTTCCACAGACTTTCAAGTAATTTTACTGACAAGAAAAACTAATGTTTCTAAAATTAAAATTAAACACGATTTGAAAAAAAGTTGCAGATCATAAGTTTAGACAATTTTCAGCCGTTTGAAATGTATTGCAATTTTAACGCACTAATTATGTGGATAAGTTAAAAGCATTTCCACAGACTTTCAAGTAATTTTACTGACAAGAAAAACTAATGTTTCTAAAATTAAAATTAAACACGATTTAAAAAAATGTTGCAGATCATAAGTTTAGACAATTTTCAGCCGTTTGAAATGTATTGAAATTTTCACGCACTAATTATGTGGATAAGTTAAAAGCATTTCCACTGACTTTCAAGTAATTTTAATGACAAGAAAAACTAATGTTTCTGAAATAAAAATTTAGTAGAAGGCGATTTTAAAAAAATTGCAGATTATAATTTTGGACAATTTTCAGCCGTTTGAAATGTATTGCAATTTTAGAGCACTAATTATGTGGATAAGTTAAAAGCATTTCCACAGACTTTCAAGTAATTTTACTGAAAAGAAAAACTAATGTTTCTAAAATTAAAATTAAACACGATTTTTAAAAAAGTTGCAGATCATAAGTTTAGACAATTTTCAGCCGTTTGAAATGTATTGCAATTTTAACGCACTAATTATGTGGATAAGTTAAAAGCATTTCCACTGACTTTCAAGTAATTTTACTGACAAGAAAAACTAATGTTTCTAAAATTAAAATTAAACACGATTTTAAAAAAGTTGCAGATCATAAGTTTAGACAATTTTCAGCCGTTTGAAATGTATTGCAATTTTAACGCACTAATTATGTGGATAAGTTAAAAGCATTTCCACTGATTTTCAAGTAATTTTACTGACAAGAAAAACTAATGTTTCTAAAATTAAAATTAAACACGATTTGAAAAAAAGTTGCAGATCATAAGTTTAGACAATTTTCAGCCGTTTGAAATGTATTGCAATTTTAGAGCACTAATTATGTGGATAAGTTAAAAGCATTTCCACTGACTTTCAAGTAATTTTACTGACAAGAAAAACTAATGTTTCTAAAATTAAAATTAAAAACGATTTGAAAAAATTTTGCAGATCATAAGTTTAGACAATTTTCAGCCGTTTGAAATGTATTGCAATTTTAACGCACTAATTATGTGGATAAGTTAAAAGCATTTCCACAGACTTTCAAGTAATTTTACTGACAAGAAAAACTAATGTTTCTAAAATTAAAATTAAACACGATTTGAAAAAAAGTTGCAGATCATAAGTTTAGACAATTTTCAGCCGTTTGAAATGTATTGCAATTTTAACGCACTAATTATGTGGATAAGTTAAAAGCATTTCCACAGACTTTCAAGTAATTTTACTGACAAGAAAAACTAATGTTTCTAAAATTAAAATTAAACACGATTTAAAAAAAATTTGCAGATCATAAGTTTAGACAATTTTCAGCCGTTTGAAATGTATTGCAATTTTAACGCACTAATTATGTGGATAAGTTAAAAGCATTTCCACAGACTTTCAAGTAATTTTACTGACAAGAAAAACTAATGTTTCTAAAATTAAAATTAAAAACGATTTGAAAAAATTTTGCAGATCATAAGTTTAGACAATTTTCAGCACTTTGAAATGTATTGCAATTTTAACGCACTAATTATGTGGATAAGTTAAAAGCATTTCCACAGACTTTCAAGTAATTTTACTGACAAGAAAAACTAATGTTTCTAAAATTAAAATTAAACACAATTTGAAAAAAAGTTGCAAATCATAAGTTTAGACAATTTTCAGCCGTTTGAAATGTATTGCAATTTTAGAGCACTAATTATGTGGATAAGTTAAAAGCATTTCCACAGACTTTCAAATAATTTTACTGACAAGAAAAACTAATGTTTCTAAAATTAAAATTAAACACGATTTAAAAAAAGTTGCAGATCATAAGTTTAGACAATTTTCAGCCGTTTGAAATGTATTGCAATTTTAACGCACTAATTATGTGGATAAGTTAAAAGCATTTCCACAGACTTTCAAGTAATTTTACTGACAAGAAAAACTAATGTTTCTAAAATTAAAATTAAACACGATTTTTAAAAAAGTTGCAGATCATAAGTTTAGACAATTTTCAGCCGTTTGAAATGTATTGCAATTTTAACGCACTAATTATGTGGATAACTTAAAAGCATTTCCACAGACTTTCAAGTAATTTTACTGACAAGAAAAACTAATGTTTCTAAAATTAAAATTAAACACGATTTTAAAAAAAGTTGCAGATCATAAGTTTAGACAATTTTCAGCCGTTTGAAATGTATTGCAATTTTAACGCACTAATTATGTGGATAAGTTAAAAGCATTTCCACTGATTTTCAAGTAATTTTACTGACAAGAAAAACTAATGTTTCTAAAATTAAAATTAAACACGATTTGAAAAAAAGTTGCAGATCATAAGTTTAGACAATTTTCAGCCGTTTGAAATGTATTGCAATTTTAACGCACTAATTATGTGGATAAGTTAAAAGCATTTCCACAGACTTTCAAGTAATTTTACTGACAAGAAAAACTAATGTTTCTAAAATTAAAATTAAACACGATTTTAAAAAAATTTGCAGATCATACGTTTAGACAATTTTCAGCCGTTTGAAATGTATTGCAATTTTAACGCACTAATTATGTGGATAAGTTAAAAGCATTTCCACAGACTTTCAAGTAATTTTACTGACAAGAAAAACTAATGTTTCTAAAATTAAAATTAAAAACGATTTGAAAAAATTTTGCAGATCATAAGTTTAGACAATTTTCAGCACTTTGAAATGTATTGCAATTTTAACGCACTAATTATGTGGATAAGTTAAAAGCATTTCCACAGACTTTCAAGTAATTTTACTGACAAGAAAAACTAATGTTTCTAAAATTAAAATTAAACACAATTTGAAAAAAAGTTGCAAATCATAAGTTTAGACAATTTTCAGCCGTTTGAAATGTATTGCAATTTTAACGCACTAATTATGTGGATAAGTTAAAAGCATTTCCACAGACTTTCAAGTAATTTTACTGACAAGAAAAACTAATGTTTCTAAAATTAAAATTAAAAACGATTTGAAAAAATTTTGCAGATCATAAGTTTAGACAATTTTCAGCACTTTGAAATGTATTGCAATTTTAACGCACTAATTATGTGGATAAGTTAAAAGCATTTCCACAGACTTTCAAGTAATTTTACTGACAAGAAAAACTAATGTTTCTAAAATTAAAATTAAACACAATTTGAAAAAAAGTTGCAAATCATAAGTTTAGACAATTTTCAGCCGTTTGAAATGTATTGCAATTTTAGAGCACTAATTATGTGGATAAGTTAAAAGCATTTCCACAGACTTTCAAATAATTTTACTGACAAGAAAAACTAATGTTTCTAAAATTAAAATTAAACACGATTTAAAAAAAGTTGCAGATCATAAGTTTAGACAATTTTCAGCCGTTTGAAATGTATTGCAATTTTAACGCACTAATTATGTGGATAAGTTAAAAGCATTTCCACAGACTTTCAAGTAATTTTACTGACAAGAAAAACTAATGTTTCTAAAATTAAAATTAAACACGATTTTTAAAAAAGTTGCAGATCATAAGTTTAGACAATTTTCAGCCGTTTGAAATGTATTGCAATTTTAACGCACTAATTATGTGGATAACTTAAAAGCATTTCCACAGACTTTCAAGTAATTTTACTGACAAGAAAAACTAATGTTTCTAAAATTAAAATTAAACACGATTTAAAAAAAAGTTGCAGATCATAAGTTTAGACAATTTTCAGCCGTTTGAAATGTATTGCAATTTTAACGCACTAATTATGTGGATAAGTTAAAAGCATTTCCACAGACTTTCAAGTAATTTTACTGACAAGAAAAACTAATGTTTCTAAAATTAAAATTAAACACGATTTTAAAAAATGTTGCAGATCATAAGTTTAGACAATTTTCAGCCGTTTGAAATGTATTGCAATTTTAACGCACTAATTATGTGGATAAGTTAAAAGCATTTCCACAGACTTTCAAGTAATTTTACTGACAAGAAAAACTAATGTTTCTAAAATTAAAATCAAACACGTTTTTAAAAAAGTTGCAAATCATAAGTTTAGACAATTTTCAGCCGTTTGAAATGTATTGCAATTTTAACGCACTAATTATGTGGATAAGTTAAAAGCATTTCCACTGATTTTCAAGTAATTTTACTGACAAGAAAAACTAATGTTTCTAAAATTAAAATTAAACACGATTTGAAAAAAAGTTGCAGATCATAAGTTTAGACAATTTTCAGCCGTTTGAAATGTATTGCAATTTTAGAGCACTAATTATTCGGATAAGTTAAAAGCATTTCCACTGACTTTCAAGTAATTTTACTGACAAGAAAAACTAATGTTTCTAAAATTAAAATTAAAAACGATTTGAAAAAATTTTGCAGATCATAAGTTTAGACAATTTTCAGCCGTTTGAAATGTATTGCAATTTTAACGCACTAATTATGTGGATAAGTTAAAAGCATTTCCACAGACTTTCAAGTAATTTTACTGACAAGAAAAACTAATGTTTCTAAAATTAAAATTAAACACGATTTTAAAAAAAGTTGCAGATCATAAGTTTAGACAATTTTCAGCCGTTTGAAATGTATTGCAATTTTAGAGCACTAATTATGTGGATAAGTTAAAAGCATTTCCACTGACTTTCAAGTAATTTTACTGACAAGAAAAACTAATGTTTCTAAAATTAAAATTAAAAACGATTTGAAAAAATTTTGCAGATCATAAGTTTAGACAATTTTCAGCCGTTTGAAATGTATTGCAATTTTAACGCACTAATTATGTGGATAAGTTAAAAGCATTTCCACAGACTTTCAAGTAATTTTACTGACAAGAAAAACTAATGTTTCTAAAATTAAAATTAAACACGATTTGAAAAAAAGTTGCAGATCATAAGTTTAGACAATTTTCAGCCGTTTGAAATGTATTGCAATTTTAGAGCACTAATTATGTGGATAAGTTAAAAGCATTTCCACTGACTTTCAAGTAATTTTACTGACAAGAAAAACTAATGTTTCTAAAATTAAAATTAAACACGATTTGAAAAAATTTTGCAGATCATAAGTTTAGACAATTTTCAGCCGTTTGAAATGTATTGCAATTTTAACGCACTAATTATGTGGATAAGTTAAAAGCATTTCCACTGATTTTCAAGTAATTTTACTGACAAGAAAAACTAATGTTTCTAAAATTAAAATTAAACACGATTTGAAAAAAAGTTGCAGATCATAAGTTTAGACAATTTTCAGCCGTTTGAAATGTATTGCAATTTTAGAGCACTAATTATGTGGATAAGTTAAAAGCATTTCCACTGACTTTCAAGTAATTTTACTGACAAGAAAAACTAATGTTTCTAAAATTAAAATTAAAAACGATTTGAAAAAATTTTGCAGATCATAAGTTTAGACAATTTTCAGCCGTTTGAAATGTATTGCAATTTTAACGCACTAATTATGTGGATAAGTTAAAAGCATTTCCACAGACTTTCAAGTAATTTTACTGACAAGAAAAACTAATGTTTCTAAAATTAAAATTAAACACGATTTTAAAAAAATTTGCAGATCATAAGTTTAGACAATTTTCAGCACTTTGAAATGTATTGCAATTTTAACGCACTAATTATGTGGATAAGTTAAAAGCATTTCCACAGACTTTCAAGTAATTTTACTGACAAGAAAAACTAATGTTTCTAAAATTAAAATTAAACACGATTTTAAAAAAAGTTGCAGATCATAAGTTTAGACAATTTTCAGCCGTTTGAAATGTATTGATATTTAGAGCACTAATTATGTGTATAAGTTAAAAGCATTTCCAGAGACTTTCAAGTAATTTTACTGAAAAGAAAAACTAATGTTTCTAAAATTAAAATTAAACACGATTTTTAAAAAAGTTGCAGATCATAAGTTTAGACAATTTTCAGCCGTTAGAAATGTATTGCAATTTTAACGCACTAATTATGTGGATAAGTTAAAAGCATTTCCACTGACTTTCAAGTAATTTTACTGAAAAGAAAAACTAATGTTTCTAAAATTAAAATTAAACACGATTTTTAAAAAAGTTGCAGATCATAAGTTTAGACAATTTTCAGCCGTTTGAAATGTATTGCAATTTTAACGCACTAATTATGTGGATAAGTTAAAAGCATTTCCACTGACTTTCAAGTAATTTTACTGACAAGAAAAACTAATGTTTCTAAAATTAAAATTAAACACGATTTAAAAAAAAGTTGCAGATCATAAGTTTAGACAATTTTCAACCGTTTGAAATGTATTGCAATTTTAACGCACTGATTATGTGGATAAGTTAAAAGCATTTCCACTGACTTTCAAGTAATTTTACTGACAAGAAAAACTAATGTTTCTAAAATTAAAATTAAACACGATTTTAAAAAAGTTGCAGATCAGAAGTTTAGACAATTTTCAGCCGTTTGAAATGTATTGCAATTTTAACGCACTAATTATGTGGATAAGTTAAAAGCATTTCCACTGATTTTCAAGTAATTTTACTGACAAGAAAAACTAATGTTTCTAAAATTAAAATTAAACACGATTTGAAAAAAAGTTGCAGATCATACGTTTAGACAATTTTCAGCCGTTTGAAATGTATTGCAATTTTAGAGCACTAATTATTCGGATAAGTTAAAAGCATTTCCACTGACTTTCAAGTAATTTTACTGACAAGAAAAACTAATGTTTCTAAAATTAAAATTAAAAACGATTTGAAAAAATTTTGCAGATCATAAGTTTAGACAATTTTCAGCCGTTTGAAATGTATTGCAATTTTAACGCACTAATTATGTGGATAAGTTAAAAGCATTTCCACAGACTTTCAAGTAATTTTACTGACAAGAAAAACTAATGTTTCTAAAATTAAAATTAAACACGATTTTAAAAAAAGTTGCAGATCATAAGTTTAGACAATTTTCAGCCGTTTGAAATGTATTGCAATTTTAGAGCACTAATTATGTGGATAAGTTAAAAGCATTTCCACTGACTTTCAAGTAATTTTACTGACAAGAAAAACTAATGTTTCTAAAATTAAAATTAAAAACGATTTGAAAAAATTTTGCAGATCATAAGTTTAGACAATTTTCAGCCGTTTGAAATGTATTGCAATTTTAACGCACTAATTATGTGGATAAGTTAAAAGCATTTCCACAGACTTGCAAGTAATTTTACTGACAAGAAAAACTAATGTTTCTAAAATTAAAATTAAACACGATTTGAAAAAAAGTTGCAGATCATAAGTTTAGACAATTTTCAGCCGTTTGAAATGTATTGCAATTTTAGAGCACTAATTATGTGGATAAGTTAAAAGCATTTCCACTGACTTTCAAGTAATTTTACTGACAAGAAAAACTAATGTTTCTAAAATTAAAATTAAAAACGATTTGAAAAAATTTTGCAGATCATAAGTTTAGACAATTTTCAGCCGTTTGAAATGTATTGCAATTTTAACGCACTAATTATGTGGATAAGTTAAAAGCATTTCCACTGATTTTCAAGTAATTTTACTGACAAGAAAAACTAATGTTTCTAAAATTAAAATTAAACACGATTTGAAAAAAAGTTGCAGATCATAAGTTTAGACAATTTTCAGCCGTTTGAAATGTATTGCAATTTTAGAGCACTAATTATGTGGATAAGTTAAAAGCATTTCCACTGACTTTCAAGTAATTTTACTGACAAGAAAAACTAATGTTTCTAAAATTAAAATTAAAAACGATTTGAAAAAATTTTGCAGATCATAAGTTTAGACAATTTTCAGCCGTTTGAAATGTATTGCAATTTTAACGCACTAATTATGTGGATAAGTTAAAAGCATTTCCACAGACTTTCAAGTAATTTTACTGACAAGAAAAACTAATGTTTCTAAAATTAAAATTAAACACGATTTGAAAAAAATTTGCAGATCATAAGTTTAGACAATTTTCAGCACTTTGAAATGTATTGCAATTTTAACGCACTAATTATGTGGATAAGTTAAAAGCATTTCCACAGACTTTCAAGTAATTTTACTGACAAGAAAAACTAATGTTTCTAAAATTAAAATTAAACACGATTTAAAAAAAGTTGCAGATCATAAGTTTAGACAATTTTCAGCCGTTTGAAATGTATTGCAATTTTAACGCACTAATTATGTGGATAAGTTAAAAGCATTTCCACAGACTTTCAAGTAATTTTACTGACAAGAAAAACTAATGTTTCTAAAATTAAAATTAAACACGATTTTAAAAAAAGTTGCAGATCATAAGTTTAGACAATTTTCAGCCGTTTGAAATGTATTGCAATTTTAGAGCACTAATTATGTGGATAAGTTAAAAGCATTTCCACTGACTTTCAAGTAATTTTACTGACAAGAAAAACTAATGTTTCTAAAATTAAAATTAAAAACGATTTGAAAAAATTTTGCAGATCATAAGTTTAGACAATTTTCAGCCGTTTGAAATGTATTGCAATTTTAACGCACTAATTATGTGGATAAGTTAAAAGCATTTCCACAGACTTTCAAGTAATTTTACTGAAAAGAAAAACTAATGTTTCTAAAATTAAAATTAAACACGATTTTTAAAAAAGTTGCAGATCATAAGTTTAGACAATTTTCAGCCGTTAGAAATGTATTGCAATTTTAACGCACTAATTATGTGGATAAGTTAAAAGCATTTCCACTGACTTTCAAGTAATTTTACTGAAAAGAAAAACTAATGTTTCTAAAATTAAAATTAAACACGATTTTTAAAAAAGTTGCAGATCATAAGTTTAGACAATTTTCAGCCGTTTGAAATGTATTGCTATTTTAACGCACTAATTATGTGGATAAGTTAAAAGCATTTCCACTGACTTTCAAGTAATTTTACTGACAAGAAAAACTAATGTTTCTAAAATTAAAATTAAACACGATTTAAAAAAAAGTTGCAGATCATAAGTTTAGACAATTTTCAGCCGTTTGAAATGTATTGCAATTTTAACGCACTGATTATGTGGATAAGTTAAAAGCATTTCCACTGACTTTCAAGTAATTTTACTGACAAGAAAAACTAATGTTTCTAAAATTAAAATTAAACACGATTTTAAAAAAGTTGCAGATCATAAGTTTAGACAATTTTCAGCCGTTTGAAATGTATTGCAATTTTAACGCACTAATTATGTGGATAAGTTAAAAGCATTTCCACTGATTTTCAAGTAATTTTACTGACAAGAAAAACTAATGTTTCTAAAATTAAAATTAAACACGATTTGAAAAAAAGTTGCAGATCATAAGTTTAGACAATTTTCAGCCGTTTGAAATGTATTGCAATTTTAGAGCACTAATTATGTGGATAAGTTAAAAGCATTTCCACAGACTTTCAAGTAATTTTACTGACAAGAAAAACTAATGTTTCTAAAATTAAAATTAAACACGATTTGAAAAAAATTTGCAGATCATAAGTTTAGACAATTTTCAGCACTTTGAAATGTATTGCAATTTTAACGCACTAATTATGTGGATAAGTTAAAAGCATTTCCACAGACTTTCAAGTAATTTTACTGACAAGAAAAACTAATGTTTCTAAAATTAAAATTAAACACAATTTGAAAAAAAGTTGCAAATCATAAGTTTAGACAATTTTCAGCCGTTTGAAATGTATTGCAATTTTAGAGCACTAATTATGTGGATAAGTTAAAAGCATTTCCACAGACTTTCAAGTAATTTTACTGACAAGAAAAACTAATGTTTCGAAAAATTAAAATTAAACACGATTTAAAAAAAGTTGCAGATCATAAGTTTAGACAATTTTCAGCCGTTTGAAATGTATTGCAATTTTAACGCACTAATTATGTGGATAAGTTAAAAGCATTTCCACAGACTTTCAAGTAATTTTACTGACAAGAAAAACTAATGTTTCTAAAATTAAAATTAAACACGATTTTAAAAAAAGTTGCAGATCATAAGTTTAGACAATTTTCAGCCGTTTGAAATGTATTGATATTTAGAGCACTAATTATGTGTATAAGTTAAAAGCATTTCCAGAGACTTTCAAGTAATTTTACTGAAAAGAAAAACTAATGTTTCTAAAATTAAAATTAAACACGATTTTTAAAAAAGTTGCAGATCATAAGTTTAGACAATTTTCAGCCGTTAGAAATGTATTGCAATTTTAACGCACTAATTATGTGGATAAGTTAAAAGCATTTCCACTGACTTTCAAGTAATTTTACTGAAAAGAAAAACTAATGTTTCTAAAATTAAAATTAAACACGATTTTTAAAAAAGTTGCAGATCATAAGTTTAGACAATTTTCAGCCGTTTGAAATGTATTGCTATTTTAACGCACTAATTATGTGGATAAGTTAAAAGCATTTCCACTGACTTTCAAGTAATTTTACTGACAAGAAAAACTAATGTTTCTAAAATTAAAATTAAACACGATTTAAAAAAAAGTTGCAGATCATAAGTTTAGACAATTTTCAGCCGTTTGAAATGTATTGCAATTTTAACGCACTGATTATGTGGATAAGTTAAAAGCATTTCCACTGACTTTCAAGTAATTTTACTGACAAGAAAAACTAATGTTTCTAAAATTAAAATTAAACACGATTTTAAAAAAGTTGCAGATCATAAGTTTAGACAATTTTCAGCCGTTTGAAATGTATTGCAATTTTAACGCACTAATTATGTGGATAAGTTAAAAGCATTTCCACTGATTTTCAAGTAATTTTACTGACAAGAAAAACTAATGTTTCTAAAATTAAAATTAAACACGATTTGAAAAAAAGTTGCAGATCATAAGTTTAGACAATTTTCAGCCGTTTGAAATGTATTGCAATTTTAGAGCACTAATTATGTGGATAAGTTAAAAGCATTTCCACTGACTTTCAAGTAATTTTACTGACAAGAAAAACTAATGTTTCTAAAATTAAAATTAAAAACGATTTGAAAAAATTTTGCAGATCATAAGTTTAGACAATTTTCAGCCGTTTGAAATGTATTGCAATTTTAACGCACTAATTATGTGGATAAGTTAAAAGCATTTCCACAGACTTTCAAGTAATTTTACTGACAAGAAAAACTAATGTTTCTAAAATTAAAATTAAACACGATTTGAAAAAAAGTTGCAGATCATAAGTTTAGACAATTTTCAGCCGTTTGAAATGTATTGCAATTTTAACGCACTAATTATGTGGATAAGTTAAAAGCATTTCCACAGACTTTCAAGTAATTTTACTGACAAGAAAAACTAATGTTTCTAAAATTAAAATTAAACACGATTTGAAAAAAATTTGCAGATCATAAGTTTAGACAATTTTCAGCACATTGAAATGTATTGCAATTTTAACGCACTAATTATGTGGATAAGTTAAAAGCATTTCCACAGACTTTCAAGTAATTTTACTGACAAGAAAAACTAATGTTTCTAAAATTAAAATTAAACACAATTTGAAAAAAAGTTGCAAATCATAAGTTTAGACAATTTTCAGCCGTTTGAAATGTATTGCAATTTTAGAGCACTAATTATGTGGATAAGTTAAAAGCATTTCCACAGACTTTCAAGTAATTTTACTGACAAGAAAAACTAATGTTTCTAAAATTAAAATTAAACACGATTTAAAAAAAGTTGCAGATCATAAGTTTAGACAATTTTCAGCCGTTTGAAATGTATTGCAATTTTAACGCACTAATTATGTGGATAAGTTAAAAGCATTTCCACAGACTTTCAAGTAATTTTACTGACAAGAAAAACTAATGTTTCTAAAATTAAAATTAAACACGATTTTTAAAAAAGTTGCAGATCATAAGTTTAGACAATTTTCAGCCGTTTGAAATGTATTGATATTTAGAGCACTAATTATGTGTATAAGTTAAAAGCATTTCCAGAGACTTTCAAGTAATTTTACTGAAAAGAAAAACTAATGTTTCTAAAATTAAAATTAAACACGATTTTAAAAAAAGTTGCAGATCATAAGTTTAGACAATTTTCAGCCGTTAGAAATGTATTGCAATTTTAACGCACTAATTATGTGGATAAGTTAAAAGCATTTCCACTGACTTTCAAGTAATTTTACTGACAAGAAAAACTAATGTTTCTAAAATTAAAATTAAACACGATTTTAAAAAAAGTTGCAGATCATAAGTTTAGACAATTTTCAGCCGTTTGAAATGTATTGCAATTTTAACGCACTAATTATGTGGATAAGTTAAAAGCATTTCCACTGACTTTCAAGTAATTTTACTGACAAGAAAAACTAATGTTTCTAAAATTAAAATTAAAAACGATTTTAAAAAAAGTTGCAGATCATAAGTTTAGACAATTTTCAGCCGTTTGAAATGTATTGCAATTTTAACGCACTAATTATGTGGATAAGTTAAAAGCATTTCCACTGACTTTCAAGTAATTTTACTGACAAGAAAAACTAATGTTTCTAAAATTAAAATTAAACACGATTTGAAAAAAAGTTGCAGATCATAAGTTTAGACAATTTTCAGCCGTTTGAAATGTATTGCAATTTTAGAGCACTAATTATGTGGATAAGTTAAAAGCATTTCCACTGACTTTCAAGTAATTTTACTGACAAGAAAAACTAATGTTTCTAAAATTAAAATTAAAAACGATTTGAAAAAATTTTGCAGATCATAAGTTTAGACAATTTTCAGCCGTTTGAAATGTATTGCAATTTTAACGCACTAATTATGTGGATAAGTTAAAAGCATTTCCACAGACTTTCAAGTAATTTTACTGACAAGAAAAACTAATGTTTCTAAAATTAAAATTAAACACGATTTTAAAAAAAGTTGCAGATCATAAGTTTAGACAATTTTCAGCCGTTTGAAATGTATTGCAATTTTAACGCACTAATTATGTGGATAAGTTAAAAGCATTTCCACTGACTTTCAAGTAATTTTACTGACAAGAAAAACCAATGTTTCTAAAATCAAAATTGAGTAGAAAGCGATTTCTAAAAAAATAGCATATCATAAGTTCAGACAATTGTTAGCACTTTGAAATGTATTGCAATTGTAACGCACTAATTATGTGGATAAGTTAAAAGCATTTTCACTGACTTTCAAGTAATTTTACTGACAAGAAAAACCAATGTTTCTAAAATCAAAATTGAGTAGAAAGCGATTTGTAAAAAAATAGCATATCATAAGTTCAGACAATTTTCAGCACTTTGAAATGTATTGCAATTGTAACGCACTAATTATGTGGATAAGGTAAAAGCATTTCCACTGACTTTCAAGTAATTTTACTAACAAGAAAAACCAATGTTTCTAAAATCAAAATTGAGTAGAAGGCGATTGAAAAAAAAATTGCCGATCATAAACTAAGACAATGTTCAGCACTTTGAAATGTATTGCAATTGTAACGCACTAATTATGTGGATAAGTTAAAAGCATTTCCGCTCACTTTCAAGTAGTTTTACTTACAAGAAAAACCAATGTTTCTAAAATCAAAATTGCAGGCGATTTGAAAAAAAATTGCATATTATAAGTTTGAACAATTTTCAGCACTTTGAAATGTATTGCAATTTTAACGCACTAATTATGTGGATAAGTTAAAAGCATTTCCACTCACTTTCAAGTAATTTTACTGACCAGAAAATCCAATGTTTCTAAAATCAAAATTGAGGAGAAAGCGATTTGAAAAAAAATAGCAGATCATAAGTTTAGTCAATTTTCAGCACTTTTAAATGTATTGCAATTGTAACGCACTAATTATGTGGATAAGTTAAAAGCATTTCCACTGACTTTCAAGTAATTTTACTAACAAGAAAAACCAATGTTTCTAAAATGATAATTAAAGGCGATTTGAAAAAAAATTGCATATTATAAGTTTGAACAATTTTCAGCACTTTGAAATGTATTGCAATTTTAACGCACTAATTATGTGGAAAAGTTAAAAGCATTTCCACTCACTTTCAAGTAATTTTACTGACCAGAAAAACCAATGTTTCTAAAAATCAAAACTGAGGAGAAAGCGATTTGAAAAAAAATAGCAGATCATAAGTTTAGTCAATTTTCAGCACTTTGAAATGTATTGCAATTGTAACGCACTAATTATGTGGATAAGTTAAAAGCATTTCCACTGACTTTCAATTAATTTTACTGACAAGAAATACCAATGTTTCTAAAATCAAAATTGAGTAGAAAGCGATTTGTAAAAAAATAGCATATCATAAGTTCAGACAATTTTCAGCACTTTGAAATGTATTGCAATTGTAACGCACTAATTATGTGGATAAGGTAAAAGCATTTCCACTGACTTTCAAGTAATTTTACTAACAAGAAAAACCAATGTTTCTAAAATCAAAATTGAGTAGAAGGCGATTGAAAAAAAAATTGCCGATCATAAACTAAGACAATGTTCAGCACTTTGAAATGTATTGCAATTGTAACGCACTAATTATGTGGGTAAGTTAAAAGCATTTCCGCTCACTTTCAAGAAGTTTTACTTACAAGAAAAACCAATGTTTCTAAAATCAAAATTGAAGGCGATTTGAAAAAAATTGCATATTATAAGTTTGAACAATTTTCAGCACTTTGAAATGTATTGCAATTTTAACGCACTAATTATGTGGATAAGTTAAAAGCATTTCCACTGACTTTCAATTAATTTTACTGACAAGAAATACCAATGTTTCTAAAATCAAAATTGAGTAGAAAGCGATTTGTAAAAAAATAGCATATCATAAGTTCAGACAATTTTCAGCACTTTGAAATGTATTGCAATTGTAACGCACTAATTATGTGGATAAGGTAAAAGCATTTCCACTGACTTTCAAGTAATTTTACTAACAAGAAAAACCAATGTTTCTAAAATCAAAATTGAGTAGAAGGCGATTGAAAAAAAAATTGTCGATCATAAACTAAGACAATGTTCAGCACTTTGAAATGTATTGCAATTGTAACGCACTAATTATGTGGATAAGTTAAAAGCATTTCCGCTCACTTTCAAGAAGTTTTACTTACAAGAAAAACCAATGTTTCTAAAAATCAAAATTGCAGGCGATTTGAAAAAAAATTGCATATTATAAGTTTGAACAATTTTCAGCACTTTGAAATGTATTGCAATTTTAACGCACTAATTATGTGGATAAGTTAAAAGCATTTCCACTCACTTTCAAGTAATTTTACTGACCAGAAAATCCAATGTTTCTAAAATCAAAATTGAGGAGAAAGCGATTTGAAAAAAAATAGCAGATCATAAGTTTAGTCAATTTTCAGCACTTTGAAATGTATTGCAATTGTAACGAACTAATTATGTAAATAAGTTAAAAGCATTTCCACTGACTTTCAAGTAATTTTACTAACAAGAAAAACCAATGTTTCTAAAATAAAAAACTGAGTAAAAGGCGATTTAAAAAAAAATTGCATATTATAAGTTTAAACAATTTTCAGCACTTTGAAATGTATTGCAATTTTAACGCACTACTTATGTGGATAATTTAAAAGCATTTCCACTGACTTTCAAGTAATTTTACTGACAAGAAAAACCAATGTTTCTAAAATCAAAATTGAAGGCGATTTGAAAAAAAATTGCATATTATAAGTTTGAACGATTTTCAGCACTTTGAAATGTATTGCAATTTTAACGCACTAATTATGTGGATAAGTTAAAAGCATTTCCACTCACTTTCAAATAATTTTACTGACCATAAAATCCAATGTTTCTAAAATCAAAATTGAGGAGAAAGCGATTTGAAAAAAAATAGCAGATCATAAGTTTAGTCAATTTTCAGCACTTTGAAATGTATTGCAATTGTAACGCACTAATTATGTAAATAAGTTAAAAGCATTTCCACTGACTTTCAAGTAATTTTACTAACAAGAAAAACCAATGTTTCTAAAATAAAAAACTGAGTAGAAGGCGATTTTAAAAAAAATTGCATATTATAAGTTTAAACAATTTTCAGCACTTTGAAATGTATTGCAATTTTAACGCACTAATTATGTGGATAAGTTAAAAGCATTTCCACTGACTTTCAAGTAATTTTACTGACAAGAAAAACCAATGTTTCTAAAATCAAAATTGAGTAGAAAGCGATTTGTAAAAAAATAGCATATCATAAGTTCAGACAATTTTCAGCACTTTGAAATGTATTGCAATTGTAACGCACTAATTATGTGGATAAGGTAAAAGCATTTCCACTGACTTTCAAGTAATTTTACTAACAAGAAAAACCAATGTTTCTAAAATCAAAATTGAGTAGAAGGCGATTGAAAAAAAAATTGTCGATCATAAACTAAGACAATGTTCAGCACTTTGAAATGTATTGCAATTGTAACGCACTAATTATGTGGATAAGTTAAAAGCATTTCCGCTCACTTTCAAGAAGTTTTACTTACAAGAAAAACCAATGTTTCTAAAAATCAAAATTGCAGGCGATTTGAAAAAAAATTGCATATTATAAGTTTGAACAATTTTCAGCACTTTGAAATGTATTGCAATTTTAACGCACTAATTATGTGGATAAGTTAAAAGCATTTCCACTCACTTTCAAGTAATTTTACTGACCAGAAAATCCAATGTTTCTAAAATCAAAATTGAGGAGAAAGCGATTTGAAAAAAAATAGCAGATCATAAGTTTAGTCAATTTTCAGCACTTTGAAATGTATTGCAATTGTAACGAACTAATTATGTAAATAAGTTAAAAGCATTTCCACTGACTTTCAAGTAATTTTACTAACAAGAAAAACCAATGTTTCTAAAATAAAAAACTGAGTAAAAGGCGATTTAAAAAAAAATTGCATATTATAAGTTTAAACAATTTTCAGCACTTTGAAATGTATTGCAATTTTAACGCACTACTTATGTGGATAATTTAAAAGCATTTCCACTGACTTTCAAGTAATTTTACTGACAAGAAAAACCAATGTTTCTAAAATCAAAATTGAAGGCGATTTGAAAAAAAATTGCATATTATAAGTTTGAACGATTTTCAGCACTTTGAAATGTATTGCAATTTTAACGCACTAATTATGTGGATAAGTTAAAAGCATTTCCACTCACTTTCAAATAATTTTACTGACCATAAAATCCAATGTTTCTAAAATCAAAATTGAGGAGAAAGCGATTTGAAAAAAAATAGCAGATCATAAGTTTAGTCAATTTTCAGCACTTTGAAATGTATTGCAATTGTAACGCACTAATTATGTAAATAAGTTAAAAGCATTTCCACTGACTTTCAAGTAATTTTACTAACAAGAAAAACCAATGTTTCTAAAATAAAAAACTGAGTAGAAGGCGATTTTAAAAAAAATTGCATATTATAAGTTTAAACAATTTTCAGCACTTTGAAATGTATTGCAATTTTAACGCACTAATTATGTGGATAAGTTAAAAGCATTTCCACTGACTTTCAAGTAATTTTACTGACAAGAAAAACCAATGTTTCTAAAATCAAAATTGAGTAGAAAGCGATTTGTAAAAAAATAGCATATCATAAGTTCAGACAATTTTCAGCACTTTGAAATGTATTGCAATTGTAACGCACTAATTATGTGGATAAGGTAAAAGCATTTCCACTGACTTTCAAGTAATTTTACTAACAAGAAAAACCAATGTTTCTAAAATCAAAATTGAGTAGAAGGCGATTGAAAAAAAAATTGCCGATCATAAACTAAGACAATGTTCAGCACTTTGAAATGTATTGCAATTGTAACGCACTAATTATGTGGATAAGTTAAAAGCATTTCCACTGACTTACATGTAATTTTACTGACAAGAAAAACCAATGTTTCTAAAATCAAAATTGAAGGCGATTTTAAAAAAAATTGCATATTATAAGTTTGAACAATTTTCAGCACTTTGAAATGTATTGCAATTGTAACGCACTAATTATGTGGATAAGGTAAAAGCATTTCCACTGACTTTCAAGTAATTTTACTAACAAGAAAAACCAATGTTTCTAAAATCAAAATTGAGTAGAAAGCGATTTGAAAAAAAATAGCATATCATAAGTTCAGACAATTTTTAGCACTGTGAAATGTATTGCAATTGTAACGCACTAATTATGTGGATAAGTTAAAAGCATTTCCACTGACTTACATGTAATTTTACTGACAAGAAAAACCAATGTTTCTAAAATCAAAATTGAAGGCGATTTGAAAAAAAAATTGCATATTATAAGTTTTAACAATTTTCAGCACTTTGAAATGTATTGCAATTTTAACGCACTAATTATGTGGATAAGTTAAAAGCATTTCCACTGACTTTCAAGTAATTTTACTGACCAGAAAATCCAATGTTTCTAAAATCAAAATTGAGTAGAAAGCGATTTGAAAAAAAATAGGAGATCATAAGTTTATTCAATTTTCAGAACTTTGAAATGTATTGCAATTGTAACGCACTAATTATGTGGATAAGTTAAAAGCATTTCCACTGACTTTCAAGTAATTTTACTGACAAGAAAAATCAATGTTTATAAAATAAAATTGAGTAGAAAGCGATTTGTAAAAAAATTGCATATTATGTTTGAACAATTTTCAGCACTTTGAAATGTATTGCAATTTTAACGCACTAATTATGTGGATAAGTTAAAAGCATTTCCGCTCACTTTCAAGTAGTTTTACTTACAAGAAAAACCAATGTTTCTAAAATGAAAATTAAAGGCGATTTGAAAAAAAATTGCATATTATAAGTTTTAACAATTTTCAGCACTTTGAAATGTATTGCAATTTTAACGCACTAATTATGTGGAAAAGTTAAAAGCATTTCCACTCACTTTCAAGTAATTTTACTAACAAGAAAAACCAATGTTTCTAAAATAAAAAACTGAGTAGAAGGCGATTTGAAAAAAAATTGCATATTATAAGTTTGAACAATTTTTAGCACTTTGAAATGTATTGCAATTTTAACGCACTAATTATGTGGATAAGTTAAAAGCATTTCCACTGACTTACATGTAATTTTACTGACAAGAAAAATCAATGTTTCTAAAATCAAAATTGAGTAGAAAGCGATTTGTAAAAAAATAGCATATCATAAGTTCAGACAATTTTCAGCACTTTGAAATGTATTGCAATTGTAACGCACTAATTATGTGGATAAGGTAAAAGCATTTCCACTGACTTTCAAGTAATTTTACTAACAAGAAAAATCAATGTTTCTAAAATCAAAATGGAAGGCGATTTGAAAAAAATATTGCATATTATAAGTTTAAACAATTTTCAGCACTTTGAAATGTATTGCAATATTAACGTACTAATTATGTGGATAAGTTAAAAGCATTTCCACTGACTTTCAAGTAATTTTACTACCACGAAAAACCAATGATTCTAAAATCAAAATTGAGTAAAAGGCGATTTGAAAAAAAATTTCTTATCATAAACTAAGACAATGTTCAGCACTTTGAAATGTATTGCAATTTTAACGAACTAATCATGTGGATAAGTTAAAAGCATTTCCGCTCACTTTCAAGTAGTCTTACTTACAAGAAAAACCAATGTTTCTAAAATCAAAATTGAAGATGATTTGAAAAAAAATTGCATATTATAAGTTTGAACAATTTTCAGCACTTTGAAATGTATTGCAATTTTAACGCACTAATTATGTGGATAAGTTAAAAGCATTTCCACTGACTTTCAAGTAATTTTACTGACAAGAAAAACCAATGTTTCTAAAATCAAAATTGAGTAGAAAGCGATTTGTAAAAAAATAGCATATCATAAGTTCAGACAATTTTCAGCACTTTGAAATGTATTGCAATTGTAACGCACTAATTATGTGGATAAGGTAAAAGCATTTCCACTGACTTTCAAGTAATTTTACTAACAAGAAAAACCAATGTTTCTAAAATCAAAATTGAGTAGAAGGCGATTGAAAAAAAAATTGCCGATCATAAACTAAGACAATGTTCAGCACTTTGAAATGTATTGCAATTGTAACGCACTAATTATGTGGATAATTTAAAAGCATTTCCGCTCACTTTCAAGAAGTTTTACTTACAAGAAAAACCAATGTTTCTAAAATCAAAATTGAAGGCGATTTGAAAAAAAATTGCATATTATAAGTTTGAACAATTTTCAGCACTTTGAAATGTATTGCAATTTTAACGCACTAATTATGTGAATAAGTTAAAAGCATTTCCACTCACTTTCAAGTAATTTTTACTGAACAGAAAATCCAATGTTTCTAAAATCAAAATTGAGGAGAAAGCGATTTAAAAAAAAAAAAGATCATAACTTTAGTCAATTTTCAGCACTTTGAAATGTATTGCAATTGTAACGCACTAATTATGTGGATAAGTTAAAAGCATTTCCACTGACTTTCAAGTAATTTTACTAACAAGAAAAACCAATGTTTCTAAAATAAAAAACTGAGTAGAAGGCGATTTGAAAAAAAATTCATATTATAAGTTTGAACAATTTTCAGCATTTTGAAATGTATTGCAATTTTAACGCACTAATTATGTGGATAAGTTAAAAGCATTTCCACTGACTTTCAAGTAATTTTACTGACAAGAAAAATCAATGTTTCTAAAATCAAAATTGAGTAGAAAGCGATTTGTAAAAAAATAGCATATCATAAGTTCAGACAATTTTCAGCACTTTGAAATGTATTGCAATTTTAACGCACTAATTATGTGGATACGTTAAAAGCATTTCCACTGACTTTCAAGTAATTTTACTGACCAGAAAATCCAATGTTTCTAAAATCAAAATTGAGTAGAAAGCGATTTGAAAAAAAATAGGAGATCATAAGTTTATTCAATTTTCAGAACTTTGAAATGTATTGCAATTGTAACGCACTAATTATGTGGATAAGTTAAAAGCATTTGCCCTGACTTTCAAGTAATTTTACTGACAAGAAAAATCAATGTTTATAAAATAAAATTGAGTAGAAAGCGATTTGTAAAAAAATTGCATATTATGTTTGAACAATTTTCAGCACTTTGAAATGTATTGCAATTTTAACGCACTAATTATGTGGATAAGTTAAAAGCATTTCCGCTCTTTTTCAAGTAGTTTTACTTACAAGAAAAACCAATGTTTCTAAAATGAAAATTAAAGGCGATTTGAAAAAAAATTGCATATTATAAGTTTTAACAATTTTCAGCACTTTGAAATGTATTGCAATTTTAACGCACTAATTATGTGGAAAAGTTAAAAGCATTTCCACTCACTTTCAAGTAATTTTACTAACAAGAAAAACCAATGTTTCTAAAATAAAAAACTGAGTAGAAGGCGATTTGAAAAAAAATTGCATATTATAAGTTTGAAAATTTTTAGCACTTTGAAATGTATTGCAATTTTAACGCACTAATTATGTGGATAAGTTAAAAGCATTTCCACTGACTTACATGTAATTTTACTGACAAGAAAAATCAATGTTTCTAAAATCAAAATTGAGTAGAAAGCGATTTGTAAAAAAATAGCATATCATAAGTTCAGACAATTTTCAGCACTTTGAAATGTATTGCAATTGTAACGCACTAATTATGTGGATAAGGTAAAAGCATTTCCACTGACTTTCAGGTAATTTTACTAACAAGAAAAATCAATGTTTCTAAAATCAAAATGGAAGGCGATTTGAAAAAAATATTGCATATTATAAGTTTGAACAATTTTCAGCACTTTGAAATGTATTGCAATATTAACGTACTAATTATGTGGATAAGTTAAAGGCATTTCCACTGACTTTCAAGTAATTTTACTACCACGAAAAACCAATGATTCTAAAATCAAAATTGAGTAAAAGGCGATTTGAAAAAAAATTTCTCATCATAAACTAAGACAATGTTCAGCACTTTGAAATGTATTGCAATTTTAACGAACTAATTATGTGGATAAGTTAAAAGCATTTCCGCTCACTTTCAAGTAGTCTTACTTACAAGAAAAACCAATGTTTCTAAAATCAAAATTGAAGATGATTTGAAAAAAAATTGCATATTATAAGTTTGAACAATTTTCAGCACTTTGAAATGTATTGCAATTTTAACGCACTAATTATGTGGATAAGTTAAAAGCATTTCCACTGACTTTCAAGTAATTTTACTGACAAGAAAAACCAATGTTTCTAAAATATAAATTGAGTAGAAAGCGATTTGTAAAAAAATAGCATATCATAAGTTCAGACAATTTTCTGCACTTTGAAATGTATTGCAATTGTAACGCACTAATTATGTGGATAAGGTAAAAGCATTTCCACTGACTTTCAAGTAATTTTACTAACAAGAAAAACCAATGTTTCTAAAATCAAAATTGAGTAGAAGGCGATTGAAAAAAAAATTGCCGATCATAAACTAAGACAATGTTCAGCACTTTGAAATGTATTGCAATTGTAACGCACTAATTATGTGGATAAGTTAAAAGCATTTCCGCTCACTTTCATGAAGTTTTACTTACAAGAAAAACCAATGTTTCTAAAATCAAAATTGAAGGCGATTTGAAAAAAAATTGCATATTATAAGTTTGAACAATTTTCAGCACTTTGAAATGTATTGCAATTTTAACGCACTAATTATGTGGATAAGTTAAAAGCATTTCTACTCACTTTCAAGTAATTTTTACTGAACAGAAAATCCAATGTTTCTAAAATCAAAATTGAGGAGAAAGCGATTTGAAAAAAAAAAAAAGATCATAACTTTAGTCAATTTTCAGCACTTTGAAATGTATTGCAATTGTAACGCACTAATTATGTGGATAAGTTAAAAGCATTTCCACTGACTTTCAAGTAATTTTACTAACAAGAAAAACCAATGTTTCTAAAATAAAAAACTGAGTAGAAGGCGATTTGAAAAAAAATTCATATTATAAGTTTGAACAATTTTCAGCATTTTGAAATGTATTGCAATTTTAACGCACTAATTATGTGGATAAGTTAAAAGCATTTCCACTGACTTTCAAGTAATTTTACTGACAAGAAAAACCAATGTTTCTAAAATCAAAATTGAGTAGAAAGCGATTTGTAAAAAAATAGCATATCATAAGTTCAGACAATTTTCAGCACTTTGAAATGTATTGCAATTTTAACGCACTAATTATGTGGATAAGTTAAAAGCATTTCCGCTCACTTTCAAGTAGTTTTACTTACAAGAAAAACCAATGTTTCTAAAATGAAAATTAAAGGCGATTTGAAAAAAAATTGCATATTATAAGTTTTAACAATTTTCAGCACTTTGAAATGTATTGCAATTTTAACGCACTAATTATGTGGAAAAGTTAAAAGCATTTCCACTCACTTTCAAGTAATTTTACTAACAAGAAAAACCAATGTTTCTAAAATAAAAAACTGAGTAGAAGGCGATTTGAAAAAAAATTGCATATTATAAGTTTGAACAATTTTTAGCACTTTGAAATGTATTGCAATTTTAACGCACTAATTATGTGGATAAGTTAAAAGCATTTCCACTGACTTACATGTAATTTTACTGACAAGAAAAATCAATGTTTCTAAAATCAAAATTGAGTAGAAAGCGATTTGTAAAAAAATAGCATATCATAAGTTCAGACAATTTTCAGCACTTTGAAATGTATTGCAATTGTAACGCACTAATTATGTGGATAAGGTAAAAGCATTTCCACTGACTTTCAAGTAATTTTACTAACAAGAAAAATCAATGTTTCTAAAATCAAAATGGAAGGCGATTTGAAAAAAATATTGCATATTATAAGTTTAAACAATTTTCAGCACTTTGAAATGTATTGCAATATTAACGTACTAATTATGTGGATAAGTTAAAAGCATTTCCACTGACTTTCAAGTAATTTTACTACCACGAAAAACCAATGATTCTAAAATCAAAATTGAGTAAAAGGCGATTTGAAAAAAAATTTCTTATCATAAACTAAGACAATGTTCAGCACTTTGAAATGTATTGCAATTTTAACGAACTAATCATGTGGATAAGTTAAAAGCATTTCCGCTCACTTTCAAGTAGTCTTACTTACAAGAAAAACCAATGTTTCTAAAATCAAAATTGAAGATGATTTGAAAAAAAATTGCATATTATAAGTTTGAACAATTTTCAGCACTTTGAAATGTATTGCAATTTTAACGCACTAATTATGTGGATAAGTTAAAAGCATTTCCACTGACTTTCAAGTAATTTTACTGACAAGAAAAACCAATGTTTCTAAAATCAAAATTGAGTAGAAAGCGATTTGTAAAAAAATAGCATATCATAAGTTCAGACAATTTTCAGCACTTTGAAATGTATTGCAATTGTAACGCACTAATTATGTGGATAAGGTAAAAGCATTTCCACTGACTTTCAAGTAATTTTACTAACAAGAAAAACCAATGTTTCTAAAATCAAAATTGAGTAGAAGGCGATTGAAAAAAAAATTGCCGATCATAAACTAAGACAATGTTCAGCACTTTGAAATGTATTGCAATTGTAACGCACTAATTATGTGGATAATTTAAAAGCATTTCCGCTCACTTTCAAGAAGTTTTACTTACAAGAAAAACCAATGTTTCTAAAATCAAAATTGAAGGCGATTTGAAAAAAAATTGCATATTATAAGTTTGAACAATTTTCAGCACTTTGAAATGTATTGCAATTTTAACGCACTAATTATGTGAATAAGTTAAAAGCATTTCCACTCACTTTCAAGTAATTTTTACTGAACAGAAAATCCAATGTTTCTAAAATCAAAATTGAGGAGAAAGCGATTTAAAAAAAAAAAAGATCATAACTTTAGTCAATTTTCAGCACTTTGAAATGTATTGCAATTGTAACGCACTAATTATGTGGATAAGTTAAAAGCATTTCCACTGACTTTCAAGTAATTTTACTAACAAGAAAAACCAATGTTTCTAAAATAAAAAACTGAGTAGAAGGCGATTTGAAAAAAAATTCATATTATAAGTTTGAACAATTTTCAGCATTTTGAAATGTATTGCAATTTTAACGCACTAATTATGTGGATAAGTTAAAAGCATTTCCACTGACTTTCAAGTAATTTTACTGACAAGAAAAATCAATGTTTCTAAAATCAAAATTGAGTAGAAAGCGATTTGTAAAAAAATAGCATATCATAAGTTCAGACAATTTTCAGCACTTTGAAATGTATTGCAATTGTAACGCACTAATTATGTGGATAAGTTAAAATCATTTCCACTGACTTACATGTAATTTTACTGACAAGAAAAACCAATGTTTCTAAAATCAAAATTGAAGGCGATTTGAAAAAAAAATTGCATATTATAAGTTTTAACAATTTTCAGCACTTTGAAATGTATTGCAATTTTAACGCACTAATTATGTGGATACGTTAAAAGCATTTCCACTGACTTTCAAGTAATTTTACTGACCAGAAAATCCAATGTTTCTAAAATCAAAATTGAGTAGAAAGCGATTTGAAAAAAAATAGGAGATCATAAGTTTATTCAATTTTCAGAACTTTGAAATGTATTGCAATTGTAACGCACTAATTATGTGGATAAGTTAAAAGCATTTGCCCTGACTTTCAAGTAATTTTACTGACAAGAAAAATCAATGTTTATAAAATAAAATTGAGTAGAAAGCGATTTGTAAAAAAATTGCATATTATGTTTGAACAATTTTCAGCACTTTGAAATGTATTGCAATTTTAACGCACTAATTATGTGGATAAGTTAAAAGCATTTCCGCTCTTTTTCAAGTAGTTTTACTTACAAGAAAAACCAATGTTTCTAAAATGAAAATTAAAGGCGATTTGAAAAAAAATTGCATATTATAAGTTTTAACAATTTTCAGCACTTTGAAATGTATTGCAATTTTAACGCACTAATTATGTGGAAAAGTTAAAAGCATTTCCACTCACTTTCAAGTAATTTTACTAACAAGAAAAACCAATGTTTCTAAAATAAAAAACTGAGTAGAAGGCGATTTGAAAAAAAATTGCATATTATAAGTTTGAAAATTTTTAGCACTTTGAAATGTATTGCAATTTTAACGCACTAATTATGTGGATAAGTTAAAAGCATTTCCACTGACTTACATGTAATTTTACTGACAAGAAAAATCAATGTTTCTAAAATCAAAATTGAGTAGAAAGCGATTTGTAAAAAAATAGCATATCATAAGTTCAGACAATTTTCAGCACTTTGAAATGTATTGCAATTGTAACGCACTAATTATGTGGATAAGGTAAAAGCATTTCCACTGACTTTCAGGTAATTTTACTAACAAGAAAAATCAATGTTTCTAAAATCAAAATGGAAGGCGATTTGAAAAAAATATTGCATATTATAAGTTTGAACAATTTTCAGCACTTTGAAATGTATTGCAATATTAACGTACTAATTATGTGGATAAGTTAAAGGCATTTCCACTGACTTTCAAGTAATTTTACTACCACGAAAAACCAATGATTCTAAAATCAAAATTGAGTAAAAGGCGATTTGAAAAAAAATTTCTCATCATAAACTAAGACAATGTTCAGCACTTTGAAATGTATTGCAATTTTAACGAACTAATTATGTGGATAAGTTAAAAGCATTTCCGCTCACTTTCAAGTAGTCTTACTTACAAGAAAAACCAATGTTTCTAAAATCAAAATTGAAGATGATTTGAAAAAAAATTGCATATTATAAGTTTGAACAATTTTCAGCACTTTGAAATGTAATGCAATTTTAACGCACTAATTATGTGGATAAGTTAAAAGCATTTCCACTGACTTTCAAGTAATTTTACTGACAAGAAAAACCAATGTTTCTAAAATCAAAATTGAGTAGAAAGCGATTTGTAAAAAAATAGCATATCATAAGTTCAGACAATTTTCTGCACTTTGAAATGTATTGCAATTGTAACGCACTAATTATGTGGATAAGGTAAAAGCATTTCCACTGACTTTCAAGTAATTTTACTAACAAGAAAAACCAATGTTTCTAAAATCAAAATTGAGTAGAAGGCGATTGAAAAAAAAATTGCCGATCATAAACTAAGACAATGTTCAGCACTTTGAAATGTATTGCAATTGTAACGCACTAATTATGTGGATAAGTTAAAAGCATTTCCGCTCACTTTCATGAAGTTTTACTTACAAGAAAAACCAATGTTTCTAAAATCAAAATTGAAGGCGATTTGAAAAAAAATTGCATATTATAAGTTTGAACAATTTTCAGCACTTTGAAATGTATTGCAATTTTAACGCACTAATTATGTGGATAAGTTAAAAGCATTTCTACTCACTTTCAAGTAATTTTTACTGAACAGAAAATCCAATGTTTCTAAAATCAAAATTGAGGAGAAAGCGATTTGAAAAAAAAAAAAAGATCATAACTTTAGTCAATTTTCAGCACTTTGAAATGTATTGCAATTGTAACGCACTAATTATGTGGATAAGTTAAAAGCATTTCCACTGACTTTCAAGTAATTTTACTAACAAGAAAAACCAATGTTTCTAAAATAAAAAACTGAGTAGAAGGCGATTTGAAAAAAAATTCATATTATAAGTTTGAACAATTTTCAGCATTTTGAAATGTATTGCAATTTTAACGCACTAATTATGTGGATAAGTTAAAAGCATTTCCACTGACTTTCAAGTAATTTTACTGACAAGAAAAACCAATGTTTCTAAAATCAAAATTGAGTAGAAAGCGATTTGTAAAAAAATAGCATATCATAAGTTCAGACAATTTTCAGCACTTTGAAATGTATTGCAATTGTAACGCACTAATTATGTGGATAAGTTAAAATCATTTCCACTGACTTACATGTAATTTTACTGACAAGAAAAACCAATGTTTCTAAAATCAAAATTTAAGGCGATTTGAGAAAAAAATTGCATATTATAAGTTTTAACAATTTTCAGCACTTTGAAATGTATTGCAATTTTAACGCACTAATTATGTGGATAAGTTAAAAGCATTTCCACTGACTTTCAAGTAATTTTACTGACAAGAAAAACCAATGTTTCTAAAATAAAAAACTGAGTAGAAGGCGATTTGAAAAAAAATTCATATTATAAGTTTGAACAATTTTCAGCATTTTGAAATGTATTGCAATTTTAACGCACTAATTATGTGGATAAGTTAAAAGCATTTCCACTGACTTTCAAGTAATTTTACTGACAAGAAAAACCAATGTTTCTAAAATCAAAATTGAGTAGAAAGCGATTTGTAAAAAAATAGCATATCATAAGTTCAGACAATTTTCAGCACTTTGAAATGTATTGCAATTGTAACGCACTAATTATGTGGATAAGTTAAAATCATTTCCACTGACTTACATGTAATTTTACTGACAAGAAAAACCAATGTTTCTAAAATCAAAATTTAAGGCGATTTGAGAAAAAAATTGCATATTATAAGTTTTAACAATTTTCAGCACTTTGAAATGTATTGCAATTTTAACGCACTAATTATGTGGATAAGTTAAAAGCATTTCCACTGACTTTCAAGTAATTTTACTGACAAGAAAAACCAATGTTTATAAAATCAAAATTGAGTAGAAAGCGATTTGTAAAAAAATTGCATATTATGTTTAAACAATTTTCAGCACTTTGAAATGTTTTGCAATTTTAACGCACTAATTATGTGGATAAGTTAAAAGCATTTCCGCTCACTTTCAAGTAGTTTTACTTACAAGAAAAACCAATGTTTCTAAAATCAAAATTGTAGGCGTTTTGAAAAAAAATTGCATATTATAAGTTTGAACAATTTTCAGCACTTTGAAATGTATTGCAATTTTAACGCACTAATTATGTGGAAAAGTTAAAAGCATTTCCACTCACTTTCAAGTAATTTTACTAACAAGAAAAACCAATGTTTCTAAAATAAAAAACTGAGTAGAAGGCGATTTGAAAAAAAATTGCATATTATAAGTTTGAACAATTTTTAGCACTTTGAAATGTATTGCAATTTTAACGCACTAATTATGTGGATAAGTTAAAAGCATTTCCACTGACTTACATGTAATTTTACTGACAAGAAAAACCAATGTTTCTAAAATCAAAATTGAGTAGAAAGCGATTTGTAAAAAAAATAGCATATCATAAGTTCAGACAATTTTCAGCACTTTGAAATGTATTGCAATTGTAACGCACTAATTATGTGGAAAAGGTAAAAGCATTTCCACTGACTTTCAAGTAATTTTACTAACAAGAAAAACCAATGTTTCTAAAATCAAAATTGAAGGCGATTTGAAAAAATATTGCATATTATAAGTTTGAACAATTTTCAGCACTTTGAAATGTATTGCAATATTAACGTACTAATTATGTGGATAAGTTAAAAGCATTTCCACTGACTTTCAAGTAATTTTACTAACACGAAAAACCAATGATTCTAAAATCAAAATTGAGTAAAAGGCGATTTGAAAAAAAATTGCCGATCATAAACTAAGACAATGTTCAGCACTTTGAAATGTATTGCAATTTTAACGAACTAATTATGTGGATAAGTTAAAAGCATTTCCGCTCACTTTCAAGTAGTCTTACTTACAAGAAAAACCAATGTTTCTAAAATCAAAATTGAAGATGATTTGAAAAAAAATTGCATATTATAAGTTTGAACAATTTTCAGCACTTTGAAATGTATTGCAATTTTAACGCACTAATTATGTGGATAAATTAAAAGCATTTCCACTGACTTTCAAGTAATTTTACTGACAAGAAAAACCAATGTTTCTAAAATCAAAATTGAGTAGAAAGCGATTTGTAAAAAAATAGCATATCATAAGTTCAGACAATTTTCAGCACTTTGAAATGTATTGCAATTGTAACGCACTAATTATGTGGATAAGGTAAAAGCATTTCCACTGACTTTCAAGTAATTTTACTAACAAGAAAAACCAATGTTTCTAAAATCAAAATTGAGTAGAAGGCGATTGAAAAAAAAATTGCCGATCATAAACTAAGACAATGTTCAGCACTTTGAAATGTATTGCAATTGTAACGCACTAATTATGTGGATAAGTTAAAAGCATTTCCGCTCACTTTCAAGAAGTTTTACTTACAAGAAAAACCAATGTTTCTAAAATCAAAATTGAAGGCGATTTGAAAAAAAATTGCATATTATAAGTTTGAACAATTTTCAGCACTTTGAAATGTATTGCAATTTTAACGCACTAATTATGTGGATAAGTTAAAAGCATTTCCACTGACTTTCAAGTAATTTTACTGACAAGAAAAACCAATGTTTCTAAAATCAAAATTGAGTAGAAAGCGATTTGTAAAAAAATAGCATATCATAAGTTCAGACAATTTTCAGCACTTTGAAATGTATTGCAATTGTAACGCACTAATTATGTGGATAAGTTAAAAGCATTTCCACTGACTTTCAAGTAATTTTACTGACCAGAAAAACCAATGTTTCTAAAATCAAAATTGAGTAGAAAGCGATTTGTAAAAAAATAGCATATCATAAGTTCAGACAATTTTCAGCACTTTGAAATGTATTGCAATTGTAACGCACTAATTATGTGGATAAGTTAAAAGCATTTTCACTGACTTTCAAGTAATTTTACTGACAAGAAAAACCAATGTTTATAAAATCAAAATTGAGTAGAAAGCGATTTGTAAAAAAATTGCATATTATGTTTAAACAATTTTCAGCACTTTGAAATGTATTGCAATTTTAACGCACTAATTATGTGGATAAGTTAAAAGCATTTCCGCTCACTTTCAAGTAGTTTTACTTACAAGAAAAACCAATGTTTCTAAAATGAAAATTTAAGGCGATTTGAAAAAAAATTGCATATTATAAGTTTGAACAATTTTTAGCACTTTGAAATGTATTGCAATTTTAACGCACTAATTATGTGGATAAGTTAAAAGCATTTCCACTGACTTACATGTAATTTTACTGACAAGAAAAACCAATGTTTCTAAAATCAAAATTGAGTAGAAAGCGATTTGTAAAAAAAATAGCATATCATAAGTTCAGACAATTTTCAGCACTTTGAAATGTATTGCAATTGTAACGCACTAATTATGTGGAAAAGGTAAAAGCATTTCCACTGACTTTCAAGTAATTTTACTAACAAGAAAAACCAATGTTTCTAAAATCAAAATTGAAGGCGATTTGAAAAAATATTGCATATTATAAGTTTGAACAATTTTCAGCACTTTGAAATGTATTGCAATATTAACGTACTAATTATGTGGATAAGTTAAAAGCATTTCCACTGACTTTCAAGTAATTTTACTAACACGAAAAACCAATGATTCTAAAATCAAAATTGAGTAAAAGGCGATTTGAAAAAAAATTGCCGATCATAAACTAAGACAATGTTCAGCACTTTGAAATGTATTGCAATTTTAACGAACTAATTATGTGGATAAGTTAAAAGCATTTCCGCTCACTTTCAAGTAGTCTTACTTACAAGAAAAACCAATGTTTCTAAAATCAAAATTGAAGATGATTTGAAAAAAAATTGCATATTATAAGTTTGAACAATTTTCAGCACTTTGAAATGTATTGCAATTTTAACGCACTAATTATGTGGATAAATTAAAAGCATTTCCACTGACTTTCAAGTAATTTTACTGACAAGAAAAACCAATGTTTCTAAAATCAAAATTGAGTAGAAAGCGATTTGTAAAAAAATAGCATATCATAAGTTCAGACAATTTTCAGCACTTTGAAATGTATTGCAATTGTAACGCACTAATTATGTGGATAAGGTAAAAGCATTTCCACTGACTTTCAAGTAATTTTACTAACAAGAAAAACCAATGTTTCTAAAATCAAAATTGAGTAGAAGGCGATTGAAAAAAAAATTGCCGATCATAAACTAAGACAATGTTCAGCACTTTGAAATGTATTGCAATTGTAACGCACTAATTATGTGGATAAGTTAAAAGCATTTCCGCTCACTTTCAAGAAGTTTTACTTACAAGAAAAACCAATGTTTCTAAAATCAAAATTGAAGGCGATTTGAAAAAAAATTGCATATTATAAGTTTGAACAATTTTCAGCACTTTGAAATGTATTGCAATTTTAACGCACTAATTATGTGGATAAGTTAAAAGCATTTCCACTGACTTTCAAGTAATTTTACTGACAAGAAAAACCAATGTTTCTAAAATCAAAATTGAGTAGAAAGCGATTTGTAAAAAAATAGCATATCATAAGTTCAGACAATTTTCAGCACTTTGAAATGTATTGCAATTGTAACGCACTAATTATGTGGATAAGTTAAAAGCATTTCCACTGACTTTCAAGTAATTTTACTGACCAGAAAAACCAATGTTTCTAAAATCAAAATTGAGTAGAAAGCGATTTGTAAAAAAATAGCATATCATAAGTTCAGACAATTTTCAGCACTTTGAAATGTATTGCAATTGTAACGCACTAATTATGTGGATAAGTTAAAAGCATTTTCACTGACTTTCAAGTAATTTTACTGACAAGAAAAACCAATGTTTATAAAATCAAAATTGAGTAGAAAGCGATTTGTAAAAAAATTGCATATTATGTTTAAACAATTTTCAGCACTTTGAAATGTATTGCAATTTTAACGCACTAATTATGTGGATAAGTTAAAAGCATTTCCGCTCACTTTCAAGTAGTTTTACTTACAAGAAAAACCAATGTTTCTAAAATGAAAATTTAAGGCGATTTGAAAAAAAATTGCATATTATAAGTTTGAACAATTTTCAGCACTTTGAAATGTATTGCAATTTTAACGCACTAATTATGTGGATAAGTTAAAAGCATTTCCACTGACTTTCAAGTAATTTTACTGACAAGAAAAACCAATGTTTCTAAAATCAAAAATGAGTAGAAAGCGATTTGTAAAAAAATAGCATATCATAAGTTCAGACAATTTTCAGCACTTTGAAATGTATTGCAATTGTAACGCACTAATTATGTGGATAAGTTAAAAGCATTTCCACTCACTTTCAAGTAATTTTACTGACCAGAAAATCCAATGTTTCTAAAATCAAAATTGAGGAGAAAGCGATTTGAAAAAAAATAGCAGATCATAAGTTTAGTCAATTTTCAGCACTTTGAAATGTATTGCAATTGTAACGCACTAATTATGTGGATAAGTTAAAAGCATTTCCACTGACTTTCAAGTAATTTTACTAACAAGAAAAACCAATGTTTCTAAAATGATAATTGAAGGCGATTTGAAAAAAAATTGCATATTATAAGTTTGAACAATTTTCAGCACTTTGAAATGTATTGCAATTTTAACGCACTAATTATGTGGTTAAGTTAAAAGCATTTCCACTCACTTTCAAGTAATTTTACTGATCAGAAAATCCAATGTTTCTAGAAATCAAAACTGAGGAGAAAGCGATTTGAAAAAAAATAGCAGATCATAAGTTTGAACAATTTTCAGCACTTTGAAATGTATTGCAATTGTAACGCACTAATTATGTGGATAAGTTAAAAGCATTTCCACTGACTTTCAAGTAATTTTACTGACAAGAAAAACCAATGTTTCTAAAATCAAAATTGAGTAGAAAGCGATTTGTAAAAAAATTGCAAATCATAAGTTCAGACAATTTTCAGCACTTTGAAATGTATTGCAATTGTAACGCACTAATTATGTGGATAAGGTAAAAGCATTTCCACTGACTTTCAAGTAATTTTACTAACAAGAAAAACCAATGTTTCTAAAATCAAAATTGAGTAGAAGGCGATTGAAAAAAAAATTGCCGATCATAAACTAAGACAATGTTCAGCACTTTGAAATGTATTGCAATTGTAAAGCACTAATTATGTGGATAAGTTAAAAGCATTTCCGCTCACTTTCAAGAAGTTTTACTTACAAGAAAAACCAATGTTTCTAAAATCAAAATTGAAGGCGATTTGAAAAAAATTGCATATTATAAGTTTGAACAATTTTCAGCACTTTGAAATGTATTGCAATTTTAACGCACTAATTATGTGGATAAGTTAAAAGCATTTCCACTGACTTTCAAGTAATTTTACTGACAAGAAAAACCAATGTTTCTAAAATCAAAATTGAGTAGAAAGCGATTTGTAAAAAAATAGCATATCATAAGTTCAGACAATTTTCAGCACTTTGAAATGTATTGCAATTGTAACGCACTAATTATGTGGATACGGTAAAAGCATTTCCACTGACTTTCAAGTAATTTTACTAACAAGAAAAACCAATGTTTCTAAAATCAAAATTGAGTAAAAGGCGATTGAAAAAAAAATTGCCGATCATAAACTAAGACAATGTTCAGCACTTTGAAATGTATTGCAATTGTAACGCACTAATTATGTGGATAAGTTAAAAGCATTTCCGCTCACTTTCAAGAAGTTTTACTTACAAGAAAAACCAATGTTTCTAAAATCAAAATTGAGTAGAAAGCGATATGTAAAAAAATAGCATATCATAAGTTTAGACAATTTTCAGCACTTTGAAATGTTTTGCAATTGTAACGCACTAATTATGTGGATAAGTTAAAAGCATTTCCACTGACTTTCAAGTAATTTTACTGACAAGAAAAACCAATGTTTCTAAAATCAAAATTGAGTAGAAAGCGATTTGTAAAAAAATAGCATATCATAAGTTTAGACAATTTTCAGCACTTTGAAATGTATTGCAATTGTAACGCACTAATTATGTGGATAAGTTAAAAGCATTTCCACTGACTTACATGTAATTTTACTGACAAGAAAAACCAATGTTTCTAAAATCAAAGCTGAGTAGAAGGCGATTTGAAAAAAAATTGCATATTATAAGTTTAAACAATTTTCAGCACTTTGAAATGTGTTGCAATTTTAACGCACTAATTATGTGGATAAGTTAAAAGCATTTCCACTGACTTTCAAGTAAATTTACTGACAAGAAAAACCAATGTTTCTAAAATCAAAATTGAGTAGAAAGCTATATGTAAAAAAATAGCATATCATAAGTTTAGACAATTTTCAGCACTTTGAAATGTTTTGCAATTGTAACGCACTAATTATGTGGATAAGTTAAAAGCATTTCCACTGACTTTCAAGTAATTTTACTGACAAGAAAAACCAATGTTTCTAAAATCAAAATTGAGTAGAAAGCGATTTGTAAAAATAAAGCATATCATAAGTTTAGACAATTTTCAGCACTTTGAAATGTATTGCAATTGTAACGCACTAATTATGTGGATAAGTTAAAAGCTTTTCCACTGACTTTCATGTAATTTTACTTACAAGAAAAACCAATGTTTCTAAAATCAAAATTGAAAGCGATTTGAAAAAAAAATAGCATATTATAAGTTTGAACAATTTTCAGCACTTTGAAATGTATTGCAATTTTAACGCACTAATTATGTGGATAAGTTAAAAGCATTTCCGCTCACTTTCAAGTAGTTTTACTGACTAGAAAATCCAATGTTTCTAAATTTAAATTGAGTAGAAAGCGATTTGAAAAAAAATAGCATATCATAAGTTTAGACAATTTTCAGCACTTTGAAATATATTGCAATTGTAACGCACTAATTATGTGGATAAGTTAAAAGCATTTCCACTGACTTTTAAGTAATTTTACTGACAAGAAAAACCAATGTTTCTAAAATCAGAATTCAGTAGAAAGCGATTTGTAAAAAAAAAGCATATCATAAGTTTAGACAATTTTCAGCACTTTGAAATGTATTGCAATTGTAACGCACTAATTATATGGATAAGTTAAAAGCTTTTCAACTGACTTTCAAGTAATTTTACTTACAAGAAAAACCAATGTTTCTAAAATCAAAATTGAAAGCGATTTGAAAAAAAAATAGCATATTATAAGTTTGAACAATTTTCAGCACTTTGAAATGTATTGCAATTTTAACGCACTAATTATGTGGATAAGTTAAAAGCATTTCCGCTCACTTTCAAGTAGTTTTACTGACTAGAAAATCCAATGTTTCTAAATTTAAATTGAGTAGAAAGCGATTTGAAAAAAAATAGCATATCATAAGTTTAGACAATTTTCAGCACTTTGAAATGTATTGTAATTGTAACGCACTAATTATGTATATAAGTTAAAAAGCATTTCCACTGACTTTCAAGTAATAATACTGACAAGAAAAACCAATGTTTCTAAAATCAAAATTGAAGGCGATTTGAAAAAAAATTGCATATCACAAGTTTAGACAATTTTCAGCACTTTGAAATGTATTGCATATGTAACGCACTAATTATGTGGATAAGTTAAAAGCTTTTCCACTGACTATCAAGTAATTTTACTTACAAGAAAAACCAATGTTTCTAAAATCAAAATTGAAAGCGATTTGAAAAAAAAATTGCATATTATAAGTTTGAACAATTTTCAGCACTTTCAAATGTATTGCAATTTTAACGCACTAATTATATGGATAAGTTAAAAGCATTTCCGCTCACTTTCAAGTAGTTTTACTGACTAGAAAATCCAATGTTTCTAAAATTTAAATTGAGTAGAAAGCGATTTGAAAAAAAATAGCATATCATAAGTTTAGACAATTTTCAGCACTTTGAAATATATTGCAATTGTAACGCACAAATTATGTGGATAAGTTAAAAGCATTTCCACTGACTTTCAAGTAATTTTACTGACAAGAAAAACCAATGTTTCTAAAATCAAAATTGAGTAGAAAGCGATTTGTAAAAAAATAGCATATCATACGTTTGGACAATTTTCAGCACTTTGAAATGTATTGCAATTGTAACGCACTAATTATGTGGATAAGTTAAAAGCATTTCCACTGACTTTCAAGTAATTTTACTGACAAGAAAAACCCATGTTTCTAAAATCAAAGCTGAGTAGAAGGCGATTTGAAAAAAAAATTGCATATTATAAGTTTAAACAATTTTCAGCACTTTGAAATGTGTTGCAATTTTAACGCACTAATTATGTGGATAAGTTAAAAGCATTTCCACTGACTTTCAAGTAATTTTACTGACAAGAAAAACCAATATTTCTAAAATCAAAATTGAGTAGAAAGCGATATGTACAAAAATAGCATATCATAAGTTTAGACAATTTTCAGCACTTTGAAATGTATTGCAATTGTAACGCACTAATTATGTGGATAAGTTAAAAGCATTTCCACTGACTTTCAAGTAATTTTACTGACAAGAAAAACCAATGTTTCTAAAATCAAAGCTGAGTAGAAGGCGATTTGAAAAAAAATTGCATATTATAAGTTTAAACAATTTTCAGCACTTTGAAATGTGTTGCAATTTTAACGCACTAATTATGTGGATAAGTTAAAAGCATTTCCACTGACTTTCAAGTAATTTTACTGACAAGAAAAACCAATGTTTCTAAAATCAAAATTGAGTAGAAAGCGATATGTAAAAAAATAGCATATCATAAGTTTAGACAATTTTCAGCACTTTGAAATGTTGTGCAATTGTAACGCACTAATTATGTGGATAAGTTAAAAGCATTTCCACTGACTTTCAAGTAATTTTACTGACAAGAAAAACCAATGTTTCTAAAATCAAAATTGAGTAGAAAGCGATTTGTAAAAAAATAGCATATCATAAGTTTAGACAATTTTCAGCACTTTGAAATGTATTGTAATTGTAACGCTTTAATTATGTATATAAGTTAAAAAGCATTTCCACTGACTTTCAAGTAATTTTACTGACAAGAAAAACCAATGTTTCTAAAATCAAAATTGAGTAGAAAGCGATTTGTAAAAAAAAAGCATATCATAAGTTTAGACAATTTTCAGCACTTTGAAATGTATTGCAATTGTAACGCACTAATTATGTGGATAAGTTAAAAGCTTTTCCACTGACTTTCAAGTAATTTTACTTACAAGAAAAACCAATGTTTCTAAAATCAAAATTGAAAGCGATTTGAAAAAAAAATAGCATATTATAAGTTTGAACAATTTTCAGCACTTTGAAATGTATTGCAATTTTAACGCACTAATTATGTGGATAAGTTAAAAGCATTTCCGCTCACTTTCAAGTAGTTTTACTGACTAGAAAATCCAATGTTCCTAATTTAAATTGAGTAGAAAGCGATTTGAAAAAAAATAGCATATCATAAGTTTAGACAATTTTCAGCACTTTGAAATGTATTGTAATTGTAACGCACTAATTATGTATATAAGTTAAAAAGCATTTCCACTGACTTTCAAGTAATTTTACTGACAAGAAAAACCAATGTTTCTAAAATCAAAATTGATTAGAAAGCGATTTGTAAAAAAATAGCATATCATAAGTTTAGAAAATTTTCAGCACTTTGAAATGTATTGCAATTGTAACGCACTAATTATGTGGATAAGTTGAAAGCATTTCCACTGACTTACATGTAATTTTACTGTCAAGAAAAACCAATGTTTCTAAAATCAAAATTGAAGGCGATTTGAAAAAAAATTGCATATCACAAGTTTAGACAATTTTCAGCACTTTGAAATGTATTGCATATGTAACGCACTAATTATGTGGATAGGTTAAAAGCTTTTCCACTGACTTTCAAGTAATTTTACTTACAAGAAAAACCAATGTTTCTAAAATCAAAATTGAAAGCAATTTGAAAAAAAAATTGCATATTATAAGTTTGAACAATTTTCAGCACTTTGAAATGTATTGCAATTTTAACGCACTAATTATGTGGATAAGTTAAAAGCATTTCCGCTCACTTTCAAGTAGTTTTACTGACAAGAAAATCCAATGTTTCTAAAATTTAAATTGAGTAGAAAGCGATTTGAAAAAAAAATAGCATATCATAAGTTTAGACAATTTTCAGCACTTTGAAATAGATTGCAATTGTAACGCACTAATTATGTGGATAAGTTAAAAGCATTTCCACTGACTTTCAAGTAATTTTACTGACAAGAAAAACCAATGTTTCTAAAATCAAAATTGAGTAGAAAGCGATTTGTAAAAAAAAAGCATATCATAAGTTTAGAAAATTTTCAGCACTTTGAAATGTATTGCAAATGTAACGCACTAATTATGTGGATAAGTTAAAAGCATTTCCACTGATTTACATGTAATTTTACTGACAAGAAAAACCAATGTTTCTAAAATCAAAATTGAAAGCGATTTGAAAAAAAAATTGCATATTATAAGTTTGAACAATTTTCAGCACTTTGAAATGTATTGCAATTTTAACGCACTAATTATGTCGATAAGTTAAAAGCATTTCCGCTCACTTTCACGTAGCTTAACTGACTAGAAAATCCAATGTTTTTAAAATTTAAATTGAGTAGAAAGCGATTTGAAAAAAAATAGCATATCATAAGTTTAGACAATTTTCAGCACTTTGAAATATATTGCAATTGTAACGCACTAATTATGTGGATAAGTTAAAAGCATTTCCACTGACTTTTAAGTAATTTTACTGACAAGAAAAAAAAATGTTTCTAAAATCAAAATTGAGTAGAAAGCGATTTGTAAAAAAATAGCATATCATAAGTTTAGACAATTTTCAGCACTTTGAAATGTATTGCAATTGTAACGCACTAATTATGTGGATAAGATAAAAGCATTTCCACTGACTCAGATGTAATTTTACTGACAAGAAAAACCAATGTTTCTAAAATCAAAATTGAAGGCGATTTGAAAAAAAATTGCATTTTACAAGTTTGAACAATTTTAAGCACTTTGAAATGTATTGCAATTTTAACGCACTAATTATGTGGATAGATTAAAAGCATTTCCACTGACTTTCAAGTAATTTTACTAACAAGAAAAACCAATGTTTCTAAAATCAAAATTGAGTAGAAGGCGATTTGAGAAAAAAATTGCCGATCATAAGTTTCGACAATTTTCAGCACTTTGAAATGTATTGCAATTTTAACGCACTAATTATGTGGATAAGTTTAAAGCGTTTCCACTGACCTCCAAGTAATTTTACTGACAAGAAAAACCAATGTTTCTAAAATCAAAATTGAGTAGAAAGCGATTTTTAAACAAATTGCAGATCATATATTTAGAAAATTTTCAGCACTTTAAAATGTAATGCAATTTCAACACACTAATTATGTGGATAAGCTCAAAGCATTTCCACTCACTTTCAATTAATTTTACTGACAAGAAAAACCAATGTTTCTAAAATCAAAATTGAGTAGAAGGCGAATTGAAAAAAAGTGCAGATCATAAGTTTCGACAATTTTCAGCACTTTGAAATGTATTGCAATTTTAACGCACTAATTATGTGGATAAGTTTAAAGCATTTCCACTGACCTCCAAGTAATTTTACTGACAAGAAAAACCAATGTTTCTAAAATCAAAATTGAGTAAAAAGCGATTTGAAAAAATATCAGATCGTAACTTTAAACAATTTTCAGCACTTTGAAATGTATTGCAATTTTAACGCACTAATTATGTGGATACGTTCAAAACATTTCCACTGACTTCCAAGTAATTTTACTGACAAGAAAAACCAATGTTTCTAAAATCAAAATTGAGTAGAAAGCGATTTTTAAAAAAATTGCAGATCATATATTTAGAAAATTTTCAGCACTTTAAAATGTAATGCAATTTCAACACACTAATTATGTGGATAATCTCAAAGCATTTCCACTCACTTTCAATTAATTTTACTGACAAGAAAAACCAATGTTTCTAAAATCAAAATTGAGTAGAAAGCGATTTTTAAAAAAATTGCAGATCATATATTTAGAAAATTTTCAGCACTTTAAAATGTAATGCAATTTCAACACACTAATTATGTGGATATGCTCAAAGCATTTCCACTCACTTTCAATTAATTTTACTGACAAGAAAAACACATGTTTCTAAAATCAAAATTGAGTAGAAGGCGAATTGAAAAAAAGTGCAGATCATAAGTTTCGACAATTTTCAGCACTTTGAAATGTATTGCAATTTTAACGCACTAATTATGTGGATAAGTTTAAAGCGTTTCCACTGACCTCCAAGTAATTTTACTGTCAAGAAAAACCAATGTTTCTAAAATCAAAATTGAGTAAAAAGCGATTTGAAAAAATATCAGATCGTAACTTTAAACAATTTTCAGCACTTTGAAATGTATTGCAATTTTAACGCACTAATTATGTGGATACGTTCAAAGCATTTCCACTCTTTCAAGTAATTTTACTGACAAGAAAAACCAATGTTTCTAAAATCAAAATTGAGTAGAAGGTGAATTGAAAAAAAAGTGCAGATCATAAGTTTCCACAATTTTCAGCACTTTGAAATAAAATGCAATTTTAACACACTAATTATGTGCATAAGTTAAAAGCATTTCCACTGACTTTCAAGTAATTTTACTGACAAGAAAAACCAATGTTTCTAAAATCAAAACTGAGTAGAAAGTGACTTGAAAAAAACTTGCAGATCATATATTTAGAAAATTGTCAGCACTTTGAAATGTAATGCAATTTTAACGCACTAATTATGTGGATAACTCAAAAGCGTTTCCACTGACTTTCAAGTAATTTTACTGACAAGAAAAACCAATTTAAAAAAATCAAAACAGTAGAAGGCGATTTGAAAAAAAAACTGCAGATCATAAGTTTAGACAATTTTTAACACTTTGAAATGTAATGCAATTTTAACACACTAATTATGTGGATAAGCTCAAAGCATTTCCACTGACTTTCAAGTAATTTTACTGACAAGAAAAACCAATGTTTCTAAAATCAAAATTGAGTAGAAGGCGAATTGAAAAAAAGTGCAGATCATAAGTTTCCACAATTTTCAGCACTTTGAAATAAAATGCAATTTTAACACACTAATTATGTGCATAAGTTAAAAGCATTTCCACTGACTTTCAAGTAATTTTACTGACAAGAAAAACCAATGTTTCTAAAATCAAAACTGAGTAGAAAGTGACTTGAAAAAAACTTGCAGATCATATATTTAGAAAATTGTCAGCACTTTGAAATGTAATGCAATTTTAACGCACTAATTATGTGGATAACTCAAAAGCGTTTCCACTGACTTTCAAGTAATTTTACTGACAAGAAAAACCAATTTAAAAAAATCAAAACAGTAGAAGGCGATTTGAAAAAAAAACTGCAGATCATAAGTTTAGACAATTTTTAACACTTTGAAATGTAATGCAATTTTAACACACTAATTATGTGGATAAGCTCAAAGCATTTCCACTGACTTTCAAGTAATTTTACTGACAAGAAAAACCAATGTTTCTAAAATCAAAATTGAGTAGAAGGCGAATTGAAAAAAAGTGCAGATCATAAGTTTCCACAATTTTCAGCACTTTGAAATAAAATGCAATTTTAACACACTAATTATGTGCATAAGTTAAAAGCATTTCCACTGACTTTCAAGTAATTTTACTGACAAGAAAAACCAATGTTTCTAAAATCAAAACTGAGTAGAAAGTGACTTGAAAAAAACTTGCAGATCATATATTTAGAAAATTGTCAGCACTTTGAAATGTAATGCAATTTTAACGCACTAATTATGTGGATAACTCAAAAGCGTTTCCACTGACTTTCAAGTAATTTTACTGACAAGAAAAACCAATTTAAAAAAATCAAAACAGTAGAAGGCGATTTGAAAAAAAAACTGCAGATCATAAGTTTAGACAATTTTTAACACTTTGAAATGTAATGCAATTTTAACACACTAATTATGTGGATAAGCTCAAAGCATTTCCACTGACTTTCAAGTAATTTTACTGACAAGAAAAACCAATGTTTCTAAAATCAAAATTGAGTAGAAGGCGAATTGAAAAAAAGTGCAGATCATAAGTTTCCACAATTTTCAGCACTTTGAAATAAAATGCAATTTTAACACACTAATTATGTGCATAAGTTAAAAGCATTTCCACTGACTTTCAAGTAATTTTACTGACAAGAAAAACCAATGTTTCTAAAATCAAAACTGAGTAGAAAGTGACTTGAAAAAAACTTGCAGATCATATATTTAGAAAATTGTCAGCACTTTGAAATGTAATGCAATTTTAACGCACTAATTATGTGGATAACTCAAAAGCGTTTCCACTGACTTTCAAGTAATTTTACTGACAAGAAAAACCAATTTAAAAAAATCAAAACAGTAGAATGCGATTTGAAAAAAAAACTGCAGATCATAAGTTTAGACAATTTTTAACACTTTGAAATGTAATGCAATTTTAACACACTAATTATGTGGATAAGCTCAAAGCATTTCCACTGACTTTCAAGTAATTTTACTGACAAGAAAAACCAATGTTTCTAAAATCAAAATTGAGTAGAAGGCGAATTGAAAAAAAGTGCAGATCATAAGTTTCCACAATTTTCAGCACTTTGAAATAAAATGCAATTTTAACACACTAATTATGTGCATAAGTTAAAAGCATTTCCACTGACTTTCAAGTAATTTTACTGACAAGAAAAACCAATGTTTCTAAAATCAAAACTGAGTAGAAAGTGACTTGAAAAAAACTTGCAGATCATATATTTAGAAAATTGTCAGCACTTTGAAATGTAATGCAATTTTAACGCACTAATTATGTGGATAACTCAAAAGCGTTTCCACTGACTTTCAAGTAATTTTACTGACAAGAAAAACCAATTTAAAAAAATCAAAACAGTAGAAGGCGATTTGAAAAAAAAACTGCAGATCATAAGTTTAGACAATTTTTAACACTTTGAAATGTAATGCAATTTTAACACACTAATTATGTGGATAAGCTCAAAGCATTTCCACTGACTTTCAAGTAATTTTACTGACAAGAAAAACCAATGTTTCTAAAATCAAAATTGAGTAGAAGGCGAATTGAAAAAAAGTGCAGATCATAAGTTTCCACAATTTTCAGCACTTTGAAATAAAATGCAATTTTAACACACTAATTATGTGCATAAGTTAAAAGCATTTCCACTGACTTTCAAGTAATTTTACTGACAAGAAAAACCAATGTTTCTAAAATCAAAACTGAGTAGAAAGTGACTTGAAAAAAACTTGCAGATCATATATTTAGAAAATTGTCAGCACTTTGAAATGTAATGCAATTTTAACGCACTAATTATGTGGATAACTCAAAAGCGTTTCCACTGACTTTCAAGTAATTTTACTGACAAGAAAAACCAATTTAAAAAAATCAAAACAGTAGAAAGCGATTTGAAAAAAAAACTGCAGATCATAAGTTTAGACAATTTTTAACACTTTGAAATGTAATGCAATTTTAACACACTAATTATGTGGATAAGCTCAAAGCATTTCCACTGACTTTCAAGTAATTTTACTGACAAGAAAAACCAATGTTTCTAAAATCAAAATTGAGTAGAAGGCGAATTGAAAAAAAGTGCAGATCATAAGTTTCCACAATTTTCAGCACTTTGAAATAAAATGCAATTTTAACACACTAATTATGTGCATAAGTTAAAAGCATTTCCACTGACTTTCAAGTAATTTTACTGACAAGAAAAACCAATGTTTCTAAAATCAAAACTGAGTAGAAAGTGACTTGAAAAAAACTTGCAGATCATATATTTAGAAAATTGTCAGCACTTTGAAATGTAATGCAATTTTAACGCACTAATTATGTGGATAACTCAAAAGCGTTTCCACTGACTTTCAAGTAATTTTACTGACAAGAAAAACCAATTTAAAAAAATCAAAACAGTAGAAGGCGATTTGAAAAAAAAACTGCAGATCATAAGTTTAGACAATTTTTAACACTTTGAAATGTAATGCAATTTTAACACACTAATTATGTGGATAAGCTCAAAGCATTTCCACTGACTTTCAAGTAATTTTACTGACAAGAAAAACCAATGTTTCTAAAATCAAAATTGAGTAGAAGGCGAATTGAAAAAAAGTGCAGATCATAAGTTTCGACAATTTTGAGCACTTTGAAAGTTATTGCAATTGTAACGCACTAATTATGTGGATAAGTTTAAAGCGTTTCCACTGACTTCTAAGTAATTTTACTGACAAGAAAAACCAATGTTTCTAAAATCAAAATTGAGTAGAAGGCAATTTGAAAAAAAAAATTTCAATTTTCAACCTTTAGAAATGTATTGCAATTTTAACGCACTAATTATATAGTTCTAGCTTTCACAGTAACACCTCCACAATTACAGCATGGTCTATCTAGTTCTATTCTCCATAGTTACAGCATGTTTGTCTATCAAGTTCTAGCCTCTACAATTACAGCATGGCCCCTCTAGTTCTAGTCTATCCAGTTCTAGCCTCCACAGTTAAAGTATGGTTTATCTAGTTCTAGTCTCCACATTTACAGCATGGTATATCTAATTCTAATATCCGTATTTACAGCCTGTTTGTCTATCTAGTTCTAACCTCCATAGTTACAGCCTATTTGTCTATCTATTTCTAACCTCCATAGTTACAGCATGCTTTATCTAGTTCTAGCCTACACATTTACAGCATGCTTTATCTAGTTCTAGCCTCCACAGTAACACATTGTTTGTCTATCTAGTTCTAGCCTTCACAGTTACAGCCTGTTTGAATATCTAGTTCTACCCTCCACATTTACAGCTTGGTTTATCTAGTTCTAGCCACCACAGTTACAGATTGGTCTATATATTTCTAGCCTCCACAGTAACACCTTGTTTGTCTATCTAGTTCTAGCCTCCACAGTTACAGCATGGTCTATCTAGTTCTAGCCTCCACAGGAACAGCTTTTTTGTCTATCTAGTTCTAGCCTCCACAGTTAAAGTATGCTTTATCTAGTTCTAGATTCCACAGTCACACCTTGTTTGTCTATCTAGTTCTAGCCTCCACAGTTACAGCATGGTCTATCTAGTTCTAGCCTCAACAGTTACAGCATGGTCTATCTAGTTCTAGTCTCCATAGTTACAGAATATTTGTCCATCTAGTTCTACCCTCCACAGTTATAGCATGGTTTATCTAGTTCTAGCCTCCACAGTTACAGCATGGTTTATCTAGTTATAGCCTCCACAGTTACATCATTGTTTATCTAGTTCTAGCATACACAGTTATAGCATGGTTTATCTAGTTCTAGCCTCCACATTTACAGCATGGTCCATATAGTTCTAGCCTCCACAGGAACACCTTGTTTGTCTATCTAGTTCTACCCTTCACAGTTACAGCATGCTTTATCTAGTTCTAGCCTCCACAGTAACACCATGTTTGTCTATCTAGTTCTAGCCTCCACAGTTACAGCATGGTCTATCTAGTTCAAGCCTCCACAGTTACAGCCTGTTTGTTTATCTAGTTATAGCCTCTACAGTTACAACAAGGTCTATCTAGTTCTAGCTTCCACAGTTACAGCCTGTTTGTTTATCTAGTTATAGCCTCCACAGTTACAGCAAGGTTTATCCAGTTCTAGCCTCCACAGTTATAGCATGGTTTATCTAGTTCTAGCCTCCACATTTACAGCATGTCTATATAGTTCTAGCCTCCACAGGAACAGCTTGTTTGTCTAGTCTAGTTCTAGCCTCCACAGTTACAGCATGCTTTATCTAGTTCTAGCCTCCACAGTAACACCTTGTTTGTCTATCTAGTTCTAGCCTCCCCAGTTTCAGCATGGTCTATCTAGTTCTACCCATCACAGTTACAGCATGGTTTATCTAGTTCTACCTCCACAGTTACATCATGGTTTATCTAGTTCAATCCTCCACAGTTACAGCATGGTCAATATATTTCTAGCCTCCACAGTAACAGCTTGTTTGTCTATCTAGTTCTAGCCTTCACAGTTACAGTATGGTCATTCTAGTTCTAGCCTCCACAGTTACAGCAAGGTCTATCTAGTTCTAGCTTCCACAGTTACATCCTGTTTGTTTATCTAGTTCTAGCCTCCATAGTTGCAGCATGGTCTATATAGTTCTAGCCTCCACAGTAACACCTTGTTTGTCTATCTAGTTCTAGCCTCCACAGTTACAGCATGGTCTATCTAGTTCTAGCCTCCACAGTTACAGCATAGTCTATCTAGTTCTAATCTCCATAGTTACAGCATATTTGTCTATTTAGTTCTAGCCTCCACAGTTACAGCATGGTTTATCTAACTTTAGTAGCCACAGTTACAGCATGGTCTATCTAGTTTTAGTCTTCGTAGTTACAGCCTATTTGTCTATTTAGTTCTAGCCTCCACAGTTACAGCAGGGTCTATCTAGTTATAGTCTTCATAGTTACAGCATGCTTTATCTAGTTCTAGCCTCCACAGTTACAGCCTGTTTGTCTATCTAGTTCTAGCCTCAACAATTACAGCATGGTCTATTTTGTTCTAGTCTCCATAGTTACAGCCTGTTTGTCTATCTAGTTCTAGCATTCACAGTTACAGCATGGTTTATCTAGTTCTAGTCTCCACAGTTACAGCATGGTCTATCTAGTTCTATTCTTCGTAGTTACAGCCTGTTTGTCTATCTAGTTCTACCCTCTATAGTTACAGCATGGTTTATCTAGTTCTAGCCTCCACAGTTACATCATGGTTTTTCTAGTTCTAGCCTCCACAATTACAGCATGGTTTATCTAGTTCTAGCCTCCACAGTTACAACATGGTCTATATAGTTATAGCCTCCACAGGAACAGCTTGTTTGTCTATCTAGTTCTAGCCTCCACAGTTACATCCTGCTTTATCTAGTTCTAGCCTCCACAGTAACACATTGTTTGTCTATCTAGTTCTAGCCTCCACAGTTACAGCATGGCCTATCTAGTTCTAGCCTCCACACTTACAGCCTGTTTGATTATCTAGTTCTAGCCTCCACAGTTACAGCATGGTCTATATAGTTCTAGCCTCCACAGTAACACCCTGTTTGTCTATCTAGTTCTACCCTCCACAGTTACAGCATGGTTTATCTAGTTCTAGCCTCCACAGTTACGGCATGGTTTATCTAGTTCTAGCCTCCACAGTTACAGCATGGTTTATCTAGTTCTAGCCTCCACAGTTACAGTATGGTTTATTTAGTTCTAGCCTTCACAGTTACAGCCTGTTTGTTTATCTAGTTCTAGCCTCCATAGTTGCAGCATGGTCTATATAGTTCTAGCCTCCACAGTAACACCTTGGTTGTCTATCTAGTTCTAGCCTCCACAGTTACAGCATGGTCTATCTAGTTCTAGCCTCCACAGTTACAACCTGTTTGTCTATCTAGTTCTAGCCTCAAAAGTTACAGCATTGGCTGTATATTTCTAGCCTTCACAGTAACACCATGTTTGTGAATCTAGTTCTAGCCTTCACAGTTACAGCATGGTCTATCTAGTTCTAGCCTCCACAGTTACAGCCTGTTTGTCTATCTATTTCTAGCCTCCACAGTTACAGCATGGTCTATCTAGTTCTAGTCTATCTAGTTCTAGCCTCCACAGTTACAGCATGGTATATCTAATTCTAGTATCCGTAGTTACAGCCTGTTTGTCTATCTAGTTCTAGCCTCCACAGTTACAGCATGGCCTTTCTAGTTCTAGTCTATCTAGTTCTAGCCTCCACAGTTACAGCATGGTTTATCTAGTTCTAGCCTCCACAGTTACAGCATGGTCTATCTAGTTCTAGCCTCCACAGTTACAGCATGGTTTATCTAGTTCTAACCTCCATAGTTACAGCATGGTTTATCTAGTTCTAGCCTCCACAGTTACAGCATGGTTTATCTAGTTCTAGCCTCCACAGTTACAGCATGGTTTATCTAGTTCTAACCTCCATAGTTATAGCATGGTTTATCTAGTTCTAGCCTCCACAGTTACAGCATGGTTTATCTAGTTCTAACCTCCATAGTTACAGCATGGTTTATCTAGTTCTAGCCTCCACAGTTACAGCATGGTCGACGGACAAAGACAAGGGCAAGGACAAGGGCAAGGGCAAGAACAAGGGCAGACGGGAAATATAGAAGGACACGGGACACAAGAAATATAGAAGGACACGGGACACGGGAATTATAGAAGTACACGGGACACGGGAAATATAGAAGGACACGGGACACGGGAAATATAGAAGGACACGGGAAATATAGAAGGACACGGGAAATATAAAAGGACACGGGACACGGGAAAAGGGAGACGGGAAACGGGAAATATAGAAGGACACGGGACACGGGAAATATATAAGGACACGGGAAAAGAGAGACGGGACACTGGAAATATAGAAGGACACGGGAAATATAGAAGGACACGGGAAATATAGAAGGACACGGAACACGGGAAATATAGAAGGACACGGGACACGGGAAAAATAGAAGGACACGGGAAAAGGGAGACGGGAGACGGGAAATATAGAAGGACAAGGGACACGAGAAAAGCGAGACGGGAGATATAGAAGGGCACGGGAAAAAGGAGACGGGAGATATAGAAGGACACGGGACACGGGAAAAGGGAGACGGAAAATATAGAAGGACACGAGACACGGGAAATATAGAAGGACACGGGACACTGGAAAAGGGAAATATAGAAGGACACGGGAGACCGGAAATATAGAAGGACACGGGTCACTGGAAAAGGGAAATATAGAAGGGCACGGGAAAAGGGAGACGGGAAATATAGAATGACACGGGAAAAGGGAGACGGGAAATATAGAAGGACACGGGACAAGGGAGACGGGAAATATAGAAGGACACGGGACACGGGAGACGGGAAATATAGAAGGACACGGGAAAAGGGAGTCGGGAAATATAGAAGGACACGGGAAAAGGGAGACGGGAAATACAGAAGGACACGGGAAGAGGGAGATGGGAAATATAGAAGGACACGGGAAAAGGGAGTCGGGAAATATAGAAGAACACGGGACAGGGGAAAAGGGAGACGGGAAATATAGAAGGACACGGGACACGGGAAAAGGGAGACGGGAAATATAGAAGGACACGGGACACGGGAAAAGGGAGACGGGAAATATAAAAGGACACGGGACACGGGAAAAGTGGTACTTGTTCTTTACCAAAGTTCATAAAGGTGAAATCTAACCCAATTCCTAGCGCTCAGACTCACTTAGCCTGAATCTCCAGTGCTGCAATCGCAGCTGATTTTATCTACTCTCTCATTGTACCCACTGAAAGCTTGTTCTTGTTGTCCTAAATTACACACCACATCAGTGACATCCCCTACAATTTCTCGATCACGTGTTTAACACTTTCTGAAATACACAAATAAATTCTGTGTCGTCCCAGCATAGGAAAAGCTTGGACATTTTTAAACATGAAATTTGCTAGTAGAAGCTTTAAGTTCAACATTTTAAAATGCCGAATGATCATTTGTACTACAAGATTCCTCCCCACCGAACATTAGGCAATAATAGCAGTTATACTTTTTTTTAAAAATGTATTTCCTGTTAACCATTAATATTTCAATTACCACTTTTCTTGACAAGTTCTAGTATATTTCCCATCCTTCTGCGAAATATCTCAATTTGGTCTTGCTATTTTTCCTTCCAGATGTACTTTTTGTTCAGAAGACAAAGCATCAATATCATTTTTTTTTTAAACAAAGAGTCAACTGAATCAAAAGAATCATTGCTGTAGTCTACAGCGTCTCGAATGTATTGTACGGTACTTTCACTACATATTAAAACATCACTGATATTGTAACACCAAATTTGACACAACTTCACGTCTCAATAAAATAATAAGTGTCATCACTTCTTGTAGCAATCTTGAGATAAGTGTTATTACTTCTTGTAGCAATATTATAGTCTTGAGATAAGTGTCAAGGTTGGTAATCAGAGGATCCCATCCCACTGCAATACTGAAGGCAAATGAAACTGCAGACAAACTAGCAAAGTGCGGAGAAGCATCCCCACAAACAGATCTGATATAGTGAGGCCAAGGCCATAATTAACACCAAATTCAGGGTAAAATGGGCTGATCAACACCCCGACTTCCGAAAAGAAGACTACTTTAACTTAACTAAAGAAGAGCAAGTCATCATCTTCAGAATGAAAACTGGGCATAACAGACTCGAGGATCATCTTTACAACAAAATGAGGATTGGGACTGATGACATGTGTCCATGGGGGTAGCATACTATGACCGTGGAACACATCCTACAAAGCCGCACGCTCACGCAGAAAGAGAACAATACTGGCCTTGCGAGACATAGACAAAAGCTGTATGGAGATAAAACAGCCTTGCAAACAACGATGTCCTTTGTGAGAGTAACAGGGACCTTGATACAAGGATGAACAAAGATGAAGCAAAGGAAGTAATATTACAGCCAAGAGATAAGATTAATCAATTCTTGTAATAATCTTGCAGTTTAGAGATAGGTGTCATAAATAACTAATTTCTTGTAGCAATTATCAGCACGTGTGTAATGACATCATCAGTATGTGTGTAGTGACATCATCGGCATGTGTGTAGTGACATCATCGGTAGGTGTGTAGTGACATCATCGGTAGGTGTGTAGTGACATCATCGGTAAGTGTGTAGTGACATCATCAGTTAAAAGACAATCAGAGGAACGCATTTAATTAGACTATAACAAGTTTTTCAAAATACAACCCCCAACAAGAACAGGACGGCATAGCTACAAATTAACTAAAGAGAGGTCCAGATTACTGATTAGATACAAGGAAATATTTGTTTAGTCAGAGCGTGGTGAATGCTTGAAATGCATTGCTTCGTGAGGTAGTGGAGGCAGGGACAATTAATGCGTTTAAGAATAAATTGGATGCGCATAGCTTTTAGAGCAAGGTAATGTAAATTAAACTGGTTGTTGTTGTTCTTCTGCGTTTGTTCTCAATCTCCCGCTACCAAACCCTTTGCTAGTCGCAGGATGTAGTCGGAGAACAGAATGCGTTATGTCGCTAGTTTCCAGCTTGACTGCGATATTTGCACCTTTCGGTCCGACACATCCGTCTTCGACGGGAAACTGGTTGTATACAGGCTCTGCAGAGTCTTCTAAACCAGTATAAAAGACATTGAGTTAAGTTAAGTTGTAACATTAAAATCGTGATGCCCCGCTTATTGAGAATCCCCTTCTTAGAAATTCCGATCCAAATTTTGTAGTGTTCCGGCTTCACCAGAAGGAGGCTAGCAGAAGATGTCGTCTGTGGTTCTGAAGGCAAGACGACTTATTGCGATTTCTGTTCACGATTGTTGATACTATCTATATAATTCCACTGAACTTTTGGGAAACAAAATCAGTTTATTTCTTCTCCCACAAAAGGTAAGCGTACAATTATTCCTAGAAACGAATTGCTGATTTTTGGTATGTAATTTTGAATGAATTATTACATTTAAATTATAATTTATATTCATTATTATTATTATTCTGTAAGTGTATACATTTGCATTTTGCCCATGAGGCCCTTTGTAAGTTTGTGCAGACATCCCAGCAATACTTCGGTTTATAGAGAATATTTTTAAGTTTCATTAATGATGGTCTGATATAAATGTAGTATCTGAAACATAATTTATTGTATGTATATAAAACATTCAGGGTGGTATTTTAATTTTTTTTTAAAAAGGTACTGCACTGAACTCCATAACTCAACAAGAGACGTTGGCGTCGGTAACAAAGACAAAGGCAAGATAATTTCATTTTAAAGCAATAATTAGTAATAATTCATAAGTGTTTGTTATTTAAAAACAAACTTAATGAGAGACAATATTGAATGCACACACAAGGAATTTTTCAGAAATGTCTTCATGTTGTGACTAACACAGATCTAGTACTACTGCTGTAAGTCCATAGGTACAAAATAAATAAACATGATTGAAAGTACAAAAAAGGTTAAACATTGTACATCAGTGAAAGAAAATTGAACAGATCCTATAAATTGCATATCACAACCATGTTCATAATGCTTCCCACCTGGAGAAAAGAGAGCTTCACCAGGCTGATAGAGAAAAGAGAGCTTTGCTGCTTTTGCAGGGCTGATAGAGAAAAGAGAGCTTCACCAGGCTCATAGAGAAAAGAGAGCTTCACCGGGCTGATAGAGAAAAGAGAGCTTCACCAGGCTGATAGAGAAAAGAGAGCTTTGCTGCTTTTGCAGGGCTGATAGAAAAAAGAGCGCTTCACCGGGCTCATAGAGAAAAGAGCGCTTTGCTGCTTTTGCAGGGCTGATAGAGAAAAGAGCGCTTCACCTGGCTGATAGAGAAAAGAGCGCTTCACCTGGCTGATAGAGAAAAGAGCGCTTCACCAGACTGATAGAGAAAAGAGAGCTTCACCGGGCTGATAGAGAAAAGAGAGCTTCACCAGGCTGATAGAGAAAAGAGCGCTTCACCGGGCTGATAGAGAAAAGAACGCTGCACTGGGCTAATAGAGAAAAGAGAGCTTCACCGTGCTGATAGAGAAAAGAGCGCTCCATCGGGCTGATAGAGAAAAGAGCGCTCCACCGGGCTGATAGTGAAAAGAGAGCTTCACCTGGCTGATAGAGAAAAGAGAGCTTCACCAGGCTGATAGGGAAAATAGAGCTTCACCGGGCTGATATAGAAAAGCACTTAGCAGGGCTGATATAAAACGTTACCGACATTGTAACAACAGCAGTCAAAAAAACAGCCTGACAGAAGCAGAATGAAGAGAAACTGTAAAAAACAGAGAAACACTGTCCTAGCAAAATATAGAAACACTTCCCTAGCAGAAACAAAGAGACTGGAGGTTGAGGGATCTTTCTGAGCTTAAAAAACAGTTCACCAAGGAAGTTACCAGGGGCGACCAGAACATTTTCAAGAAACTCTAGAGCAGAGGCAGAAAACTGCAGTAGAAATTCTTATGTCATAAAAACAACAGAGAGACAAATGGTACACTTCACAGACAAACTGTCAGTAGTTGCGAACTGGGGAGCCAACAAAATACAGATCTAAAGGAACGTTCTTTTCACTTAACCTTTTATGCCTTTCAGCATAAGGTTATGAAGAGATCTCTAGAACGAGCCAGACTGTATGCCTCATGCAAATTGGCATTCACTGCCCAAGATCTGTAGGTAGTAATATTTAGAATTCGCACATGCCACAACAGACGGAGTAGCCATCTGTTCAACAAACTAAGGATAGGACAAATAAGCGCATGTTTCTGTGGCACTGACAAAATAACTGCAGAACATCAAGTGCAAAGGTATCCAACATATGAGGAACAGAGAAAGTGTGTGTCGCCTTAACCAGTACCATTCCTCTACAAGTTCTGTAAAAATACCAATAGCCTCAGGTTAGCCATCGCTGTCTTTAGATATATTCAAGTTGAAGTCTGAAGGTGCATGAAGAAAAAGAAACGTACAAAAGATGACTTTTACTTTTTAATGTGGAAGTGAAGAGTAATCACGTTCAGGTAAAACATACTGATCAAGGTGGAAGTGAAGAGTAATCAGGTCAGGTAAAACATACTGATCAAGGTTGGAGTGAAGAGTAATCAGGTCAGGTAAAACATATTGATCTAGGTTGGAGTGAAGAGTAATCAGGTCAGGTAAAACATACTGATCAAGGTTGGAGTGAAGAGTAGTCAGGTCAGGTAAAACATATTGATCTAGGTTGGAGTGAAGAGTAATCAGGTCAGGTAAAACATACTGATCAAGGTTGGAGTGAAGAGTAGTCAGGTCAGGTACAACATATTGATCAATGTGGGTGTGAAGAGTAATCAGGTCAGGTAAAACATACTGATCAGGGTGGGAGTGAAGAGTAAACACGGTCAGATAAAATATATTGATCAAGGTTGGAGTGAAGAGTAATCAGGTCAGGTAAAACATACTGATCAAGACCCCAACCTCACATCCTCACTCGTGCTCCTAGAAACAGGCTGTGTCACAGCACACAACGAGGCAACACTGTAATCTCTATACTGGTTAGCTTACCAAGGAGCCTTACAGGGCATTTTAGCAAGGAGAACCCCGTTCCACCGTCTCAAGTCCCATTGTGTAATAATTTGTAGCCAGCCACCAAAGAAATGTCAAGAGCTAACCCAACTCAGTTCAAGTAGCTTCCAACAGCAAAGTTTTTTATGTTTTTTCAGTCACTACAGGTTTCCAATTTTACAGCATTTCTTTTTAACTTATTGAGTAAAGATCCCGTTAACATGCCAGTGTGGCATATTGGAAATATGGTTTTAGGTCCATATTTTTCTTGACCAATGGCACACTAGGGGTGATGTGGTTAATATCATGCTGGCTGGTTTTGCTTTCCCAGATTATTCTGATACCTACTACGTGGTTTTTTTTTTTTTTGCCCCGCAGGAACCACAGAGTGATTGCTGTGCTCCAGTGTTCATCTTTCCTTCTGACTATGTTGCTTTTAGTTGTTGACATGATGTATGACATCCTTGACGTGTGACAATGCCCGGATGTTGTGTAAGCCCATCAGGCACTGTTGCCTAAGTGATAGGCCCACAAGATGGTGCTCAAGCGAGGCATGTGTTGTCCTTAGTTGGTTCTTTGTGGCTTTTGTCAGAGACCAGGTTTCACTTCGATAGCATAGCACTGGTAGGACCACTGAGTCGATTATGTCTGCTCGCAGTTTGGTGTCTCTTGTGGCGTCTGTTGCTGTCTTTATCGAGTTGAAGGTGAGACAGCCTGCTCGTTGTTGCCTGACAATCTCTGGCTTCAGGTTATTCTCTATGTTGAGGAGGCGGTATACACAAAGACGGGGAAATTCCGAATTCATCTGAGGTTAGCTTATGACATAGTCATCCTCAGCCACGACATCAAAGATGCAGAGAAAAGTCTGAGAAAAAAAACCTAAAGCATATTGGAGACTCCTATCCTCAACCCATGTGGACGCACGTCTACACAGATGGATCATCAGAGGAAGCATTGAGGAAATGAGGGGCGGGACTCATCATACTTCTACAGGTACTTCTACAGGATGAAACCGTTATAGGGGAAGGGAGGAGCGGAACGCATCATACTTCTACAAGATGGAAACTGTTATAGGGAAAGGGAGGAGCAGGACTCGTCATACTTCTACAGGACGGAACCGTTATAGGGGAAGAGAGGAGCGGGACTTGTCAAACTTCTACAGGATGGAACCGTTATAGGGGAAGAGAGGAGCGGGACTCGTCATACTTCTACAGGACGGAACCATTATAGGGGAAAGGAGGAGCGGGACGCATCATACTTCTACAAGATGGAAACTGTTATAGGGAAAGGGAGGAGCGGGACTCGTCATACTTCTACAGGATGGAACCGTCATAGGGGAAGGGTGGAGCGGAACTCGTTATACTTCTACAGGATGGAACCGTTATAGGGAAGGGTGGAGCGGAACTCGTTATACTTCTACAGGATGGAACCCATTATAGAAAAAGCAAGTGCTGCCGGGAGGCCTCAACAAATCTAAGAACAGGCAATAAGCAGTCAAACTATTGAATGAAAAGGGGTTAAAGGATACTAGAATAGTGTTTTTGTGTGACTATGGAAATTTTGCAGGCCACACAAAGAGAACCACCAGATAGTATGGAAAGGGAATTGATATGCCAGCTAAATAAACTCTCAGACCACAATAAAATCACCCTCCAGTGGATTCCAGCTCACCGCAGGATACCTGGGAATAAATGGGCGGACAGACTGGCCAGGGAGGGAAGGCAAAGAGAACAATTACCCACCCAGTGTCACTACCAGAAGTAAAGGCACACATCCAAAACAAATATAAACAACAGTGGATAGAGAAAACAAACAGCAAATACCTACAGGACCCAATCAATAGACTAAATAGGAAACAGTCCACCACAAATTTCCGCCTCAGAACAGGTCATTGCAGACTAAATGCACACATGCATAAAATTAAAGAAGCACAGACTGCACAATGCACATGTCAGAGAGGACCCCAGACTACAGAACACATCCTGCAAACATGTCCACTGCACCAAGACTCCTGTGAAAAGACCTGGCCAGAGGAAAGAAACATTCAAGACAAAATGTGGGGAACCATTGAGTACCTACGACTGACATGTCACTTCATGGAGGCAGCCCATTTGTGGCATAAAACGAACATACAAAACCGAACGCAAAGAAGAAGAAACCTATGGCAGCCATTGCAAAACAACAATGCTAGGACTCACACCTTCAATAGTGTGGTTATTTCAGTATGTGGCTGCTAGGTGTGGAACCTATGGAAAGTTGATGCAGATAGACTCCGCGATGGAATGATGATCTCCATTGGAAACCAAGTCTGTAGCGCAGAGATCAGATGTCAAACTTTTTTCTCTGACATCATAGATGTCATGGTATTATGAAAATAAAGATGAGCCGGCCATGTGGTGTGCACGCCGAATAATAGATTGATAACGTAGAGAGACGTCGTGGTGGACATACAACTGCGCGCGGCCAAACATGATGGTAAACCAAGGCAAAAGAGTGAAATGAGTTTACTGAATATTTGGCTACCCGGCATTAGGCACACGTGCTTGATTGAATACCAGGATTTTGAGATGTTGTCATCATCATTAAGTGCCGTCTCCACATTTGAGATTGACTGTAATGAATATCCAGTTGTCTCTGTCCCGTGTCAGGTGGGTATACTCGGTCAGACTGTGTCCTGACTACATCTTGATGTCTTTCCATCTGTATATCTGCTACCCTCCAGCTCTCTTGCCCTCCATTATAACTTTCAAGCACACTGTCATATTTTTTTATGTGACCAAAATATTTAGTTTTTCTGCTTTTTATTTCCTTCAGACACCTCTTCTCTGCCTTGAGTTATTCCAGGACATCACTATTTATTCAGCTTCATACCAATATGAATGAATCATATGAAGGTATTCCATATAGGAGGGCATTCTAAAAGTTTCACCTAATTATATATAATAATTTTTACAACATCCACTATTTTACTGAAAGCATGAGATGTTGAAAAAGTGGCCAGTTAACACCAGTCTAGAATATTCTTGCTGAATTGCTGTTGTATTGTTGTGAATTCTCACAATGAGTAGGTTTACTCTTTAGTGGCAGGTCGCAGTAGCTTTCCTCAAATTCCGAGACTACTGATGGTGGATCGGGGTCATCCGGGAGGTTGTGCTATGATTGGCTTCATCAGCGTGTAGCTCACTACAACGGGATCATGTTGATTCCCCCACCTCGTTAGCCAGACTGCCAAGAAGAACAGTTCATTTCTAGGGAGGACTAGGTGGAAGTCAAGGTGGGTCTTGGCCAGTATATTTTATCTGACCCCAACAAACATGTCTGATCAGTATGTTATGCATGACCAGACATTAGTCTTCCTCCCCATTCCTGCTGAATTAAAAAATGTACATGCAATCATTTATAATTTTAGAAGCACTTAACATATCACTCATGGAGGCCTGCAGTTGGCGATTAAGTTGAGCTAATCCTTTAAAAGAAAATGGTGTCTTTTAAACAGCGATGATGCGTGGTGAGAAACAGTGTCAATGTTACTTTGTAGAGAGGTGGAAACATAATCTGCATCTGAAGAAATACATCTACAAATTAGGTAATTGATGATTTAACACGAGAGTCAAGATCTGGCTCTAAATTAATGTGAAAATACGAACATTGTACTATTATTAGAACACGAGAAATGCAAATGTGAATTGGTGTGGTAAAAGATGATTATTTTAATATTTTACTGATTTTAAACAAATAATTAGGATCCTACATTTATATTTTCTGCATTCAATAAAAGTACAGGTGGATTTTCAGTATCTTTGACATTCTGTATTTTTGAATTATGAAAGTAATTAGAATTGAGAAGTGAGATTTTTTAAATTTTACACCTGAACCTGAACAACCAATTATATCTATATAAAACAGGATATAAAATGCAACATGTTTAGTTTAACAAAATGTTACATACATATTTATGCATGACGACAGTTAACATAATTGTAGTGGTTAATTCATATTGTACATGGTATTTTAAAATATGTTCTTAGACATTCGTACTTTCTCATTCTCCCACTTACAGCCGGAGAAATTTGTAGGAAATAAGTCTCCATTATAAATGTTAATCGTGGCAAGTTGTTCCTAATGCATAGTTGCCTGTTTTTCTACCTGGCTACTATTGTATGCACAAAGTCACCTCCTTGTTCTCCATGCATATCTAATCCAAACATATACATTCTCATCCATTCTTTGAAACGTATCAATTTTTAGATTAATGTGTCTTGGCTTCGTTCGTTCTCAATCTTCCGCTACCAAACCCTGACAAGGGCCTAAGTAGCAGAATGTAGTCCAGAGAACGGAATGTGTTGTGTCATAGTTTACAGCTTCACTGCGATATCTGCACCTTTTGGTCCAACACATCTGACTTCAGCAAGTATTTTTTGAGTACCGGGTTAGCATCTTCGATCCCTTCTCCTTAGCCAGTCTGCTCTGTTGCAGCCTGTTATTTAGGATCACCACGTGGAGGTGTAGAAGGGTCTTGGCAGCTCTGGTTCGCTGGCCCTGATGCTAGCAGTCAGCTACGAATCACTGACTGCTGCAGCTCATCCGCTGCTCTGTCACATCAGGATTGATGTGATAGAGCTTTCAGAAATGGGTTTGCTGTGAGAAAACTGAATTATATAAGGTTGCAAAATACTTGATATCTATGATTTAAACTGTGTATGCACAGTGAAAGTTACTTATGATATAACAAGACAGCTCTAAATTGGTGCTTAATTCCACAATAAACAGACAATTAGTTATGGAGATAATGATGTGTGAATGTAAAATATTGGGATGTGTTCATTTTTTGGGACGAGGAACAAAACATGTTCGTAGGAATTGTATAAACTGCTGCACGTGGAGTAGTCTGTAGCACAACCAAAATAAGTGACAGAACACAGAAACATTCAAGGAAGCAGAGATATGATTGTGTAAAGTTGGTTTTTAATGTGCAAATCTCACTAGTTGGTGCTGTGTGAGCAATTGTTGTATTATGTGTCAGAATATCATATTTTACAAAATAACAGTACAGAATGAATATTTAGGAGACATATTTAGGATTAATATATCAATAAGTAACCTCATAAAATAATGAGTGTTGAAGAAGGTATTTCCGTTATGGCACGAGTAAAACAAATATTCCATATTCTTCATTTGACACATCTGACAATTAATTAACAGATATGCTTTATACATTCATTGTCAATTTTCACATTTCTTTATTCCTATATATTACATACTACAATTGAAATCTGATTTTTTTTGCAACTAAAATGGATAGGTTCATTAAATCTGAATTAAAATTATTATATAAATATTGAATATTAATAGTATATATCACTTAACAAGATAGAAACATTCAACATTTTTGCCCAACTTGCCACTTTGTATTGTTTAAATCTACCATTCCATTCAAATCAACATTGACAGACACAAAGTTTCAGTTCTTTATATAACATATTGAACATCATATTTTAAAACAGTGATTCTAAGAAGTAAGACTATGACAAAACTAGTTATGTCTTCATAACAATTGTTAAAATTATCATTTTGTTCCAACTGAGCCTACCCCATTTCTCAATACCAGCTACTGCAACAAGGCTGCTGCAGTTTTATTTATCTTATCATGTGTCTGACATGTGTGAAGCTGACTTTATTAATTGTACCATGTGTCTGACATGTGTGAAGCTGACTTTATTAATTGTACCATGTGTCTGACATGTGTGAAGCTGACTTTATTAATCGTATCATATGTCTGACATGTGTGAAACTGACTTTATTAATTGTACCATGTGTTTGACATGTGTTAAGCTGACCTTATTAATCTTATCATGTGTCTGACATGTGTGAAGCTGACTTTATTAATCTTATCATGTGTCTCACATAAGTGAAGATGACTTTATTAATCTTATCATGTGTCTGACGTGTGTGAAGCTGACTTTATTAATCTTATCATGTGTCTGACATGAGTGAAGATGACTTTATTAATCTTGTCATGTGTCTGACGTGTGAAACTGACTTTGTTAATCTTATCATGTGTCTGACATGTGTGAAGCTGACTTTGTTAATGAATGTAGAATTATCACCAATCACATCACTCTCTTTATGTTGAATATGATTCTTCATTGCACTGCAAGACTTATTATAATGCATTAGTTTTGACTGTTACTGGACCCGATGTCTTGTGTAATTGAACCATTACGGTTTTCTGTATACTTAACAACACACACTACACTCATTTACAGTGGCAGCAGTTCTAGATTCTCATTATTATCAGCAATGTAACATGCTGTTCACATGGATATTTGTGAGCTGCAACCAATACAGTATAACACAATAATCCATACTATATGTGACATCATGGCTGATCATCTGATGAATCTAAATACTTTTAATGTAAGTTAAGTTATAGAAGAGTAAAACACAAGGTTAAGCATTAGGAGGTAGCAGGTTACAAATCTATATTTGCTTGTACATTTTTTTCAAATCGCATTTGAAATAATGTAACACTCCATCTTTTAAAATTAAAGTCAAATTGCTGAGCAGACAAGCAAAAAGAGTAGCATGGGCTAAAAAATCTGGAAAGTTGGACTTGCGGGAAAAATGGAAAGAAAACATGGTGCCTCATATCCAACCTTTCAGGGGTTAAAAGAAAAAAAAATCCCAAACCCATTAGAACAGACACAGAATTAATAACAGGAGATTCTCTGAAAGCAGAAGTACTTTGCTAATGTTAACAAACAGCAAAAATGAAAAAAATCTGGACATGGCTATCAAACCACTCACCAAAATGATTGAAAAAACAACTTACAGCTAACTGTGAGATCTTTGAGAAGAATTTCACACTTACAGAACTTAAGATGGCCCTAAATAAATGTCAGAAAGGTAAAACCACTGGATCTGACCGGCTCACTAACGAGATGCTCTTAAATCTCTCAAATGATGAATTCCATGCCATCCTGGACCTCATTAACAGAACATAGAGAGAAGGCAAGCTACCAACAGACTGAAGAAAAGCCAACATCACCCCAGTCCTAAGGAAAGACAAACCATCAAACCTAGTAACAAGTTATCGTCCGATCTCCCTGACTTCAAACCTAGGCAAGGTCGCTGAAAGGATGATAAACGAAAGGTTATATTGGTGGCTAGAAAGCTCAAAGATTCTTAATTCAAACCAATCAGGCTTTAGAAGAAAGAAACAGACAATGAACCAGATGATAAGATTCACCCAAGAGGCACGTGATGCTTTCCAGAAGAAAAACTATGTGCTGGCAGCATTCATTGACCTCAGACAAGCCTACGATTGAGTCTGGTGGACTGGCCTCCTTTTCAAGATACAAAAAATGGGAATATAAGGGCGAATGTACAGCTGGCTAAAAGGTTTCTTCCATAACAGAACAATCCAAACAACATTCAGCTGGAAGAAGGACTGCCCCAGGGATCTGCGCTAAGTTGTACATTATTCCTTGTGTACATAAACGACCTACCAGATGTCATAACCTGCCAAAAGGCACTCTTTGCGGATGACCTGGTCATTTGGTCAAAAGGAAAACATCTGAAACCCATCACCAAAAATATGAACATGAATCTGACAACCATCTCTAAATATTGTCAGTTTTGGAAGCTTGAAACTAATGTAGAGAAAACTATGTTCAGCGTATTCAGCTTAAATAAAAGGATTAAAGAGAAAAATATTCATGTTAAAATGAACGGAGTGAAATTAACTCATAACAAAACCCTGAGATACCTCGGAGTTGAGGTTGACCGTATATACAAGCTGATTGAAAAAGCATTCCACAAGGCTCAGACTCATCAAGCAACTCTCTACTTGGGGAGCAGATCAAGATTCACTACGCCAGTTACACATTAGATATGTCCGCTCAGGGATTGACTATTCACTTCCCCTCCAAGCCATCGCAAGCAAAAGCCTCTTACACAAGCTGACCAGAGTACAAAATCACGCTCTGGGGTTTATAAGTGGCGCCATGAAAACAACGCCGACAGATGCATGTGAAATTAACTCGAAACATAAGACGAGAATGCTCTGTCGTGGAAATGTGTGAAAGATACTTAAGCATGGACACTACGGAGGAGAATAGGAAAATGGTAGAACATTGTCACCAAAAGCATAGAATAAAAAAGACATCTTTCCCAAAAATAGGCGCAAGACAATATAGATAAATACCACCTGCCAGAGGGTAGAAGGCTTATTGCGGTCATCAATGATGAACCACCTTGCTGGCAGGCGACTACTCCCACAGCGTAAGAACTGTACTCTTCAACCCCTCTACCGATAGGAACACTCTATCATCTTTGCTGAAAACTATCGCTTTGGAAACTATTGACTCATATCGACAAAACATCCAAGTATACACAGATGGATCTGCCACCGGGGCTATCACCAATGCTGGATATGGCGCTGTAACTATATACTATAACCTACACCAAGAAGACCACCCCTACATCTATGGTCCTTGTGGAGAGACCTGTTCCAATTATGAAGCAGAAATAATAGCAATAGAAAAAGCTTTGTGCCGAATAATCTCAGATTTTGAAAGCTGCACTATACCTAAGGCGATCATTGTTTTCTCAGACTCAAAGTCTGCGCTCCAAGCCTTGGGAAAACAGAATGTCTCCAGATGTTAATAGCATATACGAATTAATTAATTATACACCTCTTATGGAGCAGAAGTAGTACTCCAGTGGATACCTGGCCATGTCGGAGTCTCAGGAAATGAGAAGGCTGATGAGCTGGCCAGAAGCGGAGCAATGCTACCACAGCCAATATCTAGCACCACACTACAAACCTGCAAGCAAATCTTGAAAAATGACTATAGACAGGAGTGGCTACATCCCAAACAGGCCGAGTATATTAAAAAAACTAAGCAATACCAGATCCCCAAAACCCAGCCAAGAAACTGAAATGAAGAGACCAGAGTTTGATTTTCAAGCTGAGAACAGGCCATGACACCTCTCAACAAACAGCTGAATAGATTAGACCAACTACATAAACCAAACTGCAGATTCTGCCATGACCATGAGGAGTCAGTCGAGCACCTCCTGACTTTGTGCCCAAGGCTAGCCGATCTGTGAAACCTGCTGCTTCCACCACAGCCCACCATACACAACACACTCTACACATCGCTACAACAATTCAAGAGGATGTAGGCTTTTGTTCAGTAGGCATTGGGCTGTCAAGAGCTCACAGCTAAAGGGATTATATCATCATCAAATAAGTTATCATATTTATTTCACTATCCTTATTGATGAAAGTACAAATTTAAAGAGGTGTTGCTGTTGATTATGTTATAAAATTGATATTTTCAGCTTTGTCGGTGAAAGATGTTGAAGGTGTCAAAAACTTTGGTGGGCACATTTTTAGACATCTTGGACAAAGCTAATTATTAATCCATGAAAGGCCATGCTGTAATTTTAACAGTGGAATGGAGCATTCAGTTTGAATGTAAAAATATTCCAATTATTAAGAACAACAAATAATCGTTTACTGATATTTTCTGGCAACAGTTTCTTTGCTTAAAAATTGGGGGGAAAATGAAACCCTAGGTTTCCCATGGAATTATGGGATTTAAAGGGACACAACTAAATTAAGGCTCTCATATAGACTTCAGACCAATGTGCACTGCAGGTAATACTGTGCAGGTAGATTCATTCAATTATCTTGGTAGTAATATAGACAAGGTAAGAATACCGATGGGGATATCAAATTTAAGAATACTAAAGACGAGAGGGACTTCCATTGCTTTAGGGAATTTGTGGAAATTGAGAGAAATTAAGTCTGCCACAAAAATACAGATCTTCAACTCCGATGTTAAGTCTGTGTGATGCTGGGAATAAAGAGATGTACAACTGAGAAGGTTCAAGCTTTCATCAATGGATGCTTGTTCCGAATTGAGGGAATCAAATGGTGTGATAAAGTCACTAGTATAGAAATGTAAGAAAGAACTAGACTTTGCATCTAGTGGGACTAGACATATATAGAAGATGTTGGTGATGGATAGGAAACACGGAAACCAGCTGGTAACTTTAACAAGGGAGTCACTGTTCTTGAATCCTCAGAGCAAGATAAGTAGGGCACCTTAACACTCGAGAAAGAAAGTCGCGACAAACCTAAAAATGGCAAAAAAGATGTCGGGGGACCTGGAAATGAGGGTGCATGACAGGAAGACTTGGCAAATATTTGTTGAGGACCTATGCTCCACAGGAAGTTGATGGGTATTGATTGATTGATTTTCTGCGGTTTTTTTTAATTCAAAAGAACTATTTTTCCTTCTTATTTACAGTGATTCTTGAGCCTGTTAGCTCTGTAATAGATCATTGCAGTAACTGAAACTCATTCATGAGTGACAGTATGTCAAACAAAGAAAATTGTAAGTTGATTGATGTACCACTGTTATATGATGATTCGTTGTTAATTGGTCCAGCAGCATGTGGGCCCCTGCCCTTTGTATAAGTTTCATATAGTGGTATCTGCAATTGTTCGTTATCTGTTGTTTAGTTCCGTGCAGAGTGTTCCATTTGTCTGACCTTGGTGGAAGAAGCTCCTTCCTAACACCATCCAGTGTTGGACACCCAAAAGTTTCATAGGAATGTATGCTAGCTGGCATTCTGATGTCTGTTGTGGTTGGATTCTGTTCAAGTGACTTAAGTTGTAAATATTGAGTGCATATCTTGGAAAATGGTGCTTCGATCTCTCCTTTTCAGGAAGTTATGTTGTCTGTGAGATTTGGGATGGTCATATGTTTGATCTCTCTCCCAGTAATTTCCATTCATCTGATGATGAATGAAGCATTTAGTATAAAAGTCATCTTGTCTCATTGAATACTTGATTGGCATCATGTCAGTCTCGAGAGATAATGGACTTCATGCTAGAGAGGGGCCTTAGTCAGTTGTTGCCCTTGCTTTTGCTGCAAATGTTTGGAGTCTGCATCTTGATGCATTTTGTCTTCCCCTGCCTGCAGATCAAAACACAAAGTCTGCCTCCAGCAGTTTCTCCCAGTTACAGGTGTTCCTGTCCAACGCTTTCAGGTCGTGATTGCAAAATTCTTTGTAGCGGAAGAAAGGTCTACATTTGTTACAGTTTCCCATGGACAACTCTCAGTATAGGATATCTTTTGGTATTTGCCCATCTTCCATTTTGCATAAGTGATGAAGCCATCACAAGCGGCGCTGGCAGGTGATCGTAACTGAACTGGCAATTTTTGCAGTCCAATATGTCGTTTGTCACTCTATCATACATGAAATTCCAAATATGTGTCTCAAGCAGCGCATATAAAAAGCATGTATTATTTTTTTCTGTGAAGCATACAGAGTCCACATTTTGCTTGCATAGAGGGTAATAAGCACACAGGATCTGTACACAGCAACCTTTATGGAGATGGTCAGCATGTTGTTATTCCACACTTTCTGTGAGATCCTGGCGAGTGCTGTTGAGGTCATTCCTAGTTGCTGTTGCAGCTCTGTGTCCAGTGAAAGCTTGTCGGTGATGATATGTCCGAGGTAGTTAAAGTGATTTTCTACCTCCAGATATTTATCACTTAAGACAATGTCTGGAGGATATGCACCCTGAGCCATCACTTTATTATTTTGTACGCTGATGGTGAGTCCAAACAGATCACAGGATTTTGCCAACCTTATTAATGAGGATCTGTAACTGCGTCATTGTGGGTGACCAGGGCATAATCGTCTGCGAATAGCATACCCTGAATGACAGTCTCCCTTTTATTACTTTTTACAGTCTGGTTAGATTGAATAATCTCCCACCTGACCTAGTATACAGGAATACCCCTTCTGTGGTAGTTCCAAAGAAAATGCAGAATAGAGTCAGAGCCAGGACACAACCTTGTTAATGACACTGTTAATGACAAAGGCCTCAGATTCCTGACTGTCGTGCAGAACTGTACCTTTCATGCCCATGTGAAAAAACATAATCATGGTCAGCATGATACTAATCAATATTAAACAAGAAATACATTGCCTGGGGGACTTCCTGGAGGATTCTGGGAAAGAGACAAGACTACAGCTATTGTCGGAATGGAGCATGCTGTAATAGGTGCTGACAGTGCAGCCTAACCTCTTTAAGGTAGGAGACCCACTAACTCATGGCTTTACACACCCTGACATTCACACAGGTCTAAAACCTGCTGAGTTTGAAATAGCCTTCTGAGTTTGGAGTAGTCTGCTGAATTTGGAGTAGTCTGCTGAGTTTGGAGTAGTCTGCTCAGTTTGAAGTAGTCTGCTCAGTTTGAAGTAGGCTTCTGAGTTTGGAGTAGTCTACTGAGTTTGGAGTAGTCTACTGAGTTTGGAGTATCCTTCTGAGTTTGGAGTAGTCTTCTGAGCTTGGGACAATGCTGTTAAAAACAAATTTATAAGATACAGGAATAGAAAAATGAAAAATTGGTTAATTTGCAGATCAGAGAAGAGATCATCATATATCAGCGTGTATTCCAGGGTCAGCTCAATAACGAGATTGGGAGGAGACCTCCTCCCAATCTCAGAAACACTTGTTCATATTGTATGGCTGGACCAGGAAACCCCTGGGGATACTACACAATTCATTCCTCAGTGCCAAAATTCTTCCCCCGACCAGCTGGAGTTGCAGAAGTGGTCGTCCTCTCACAGTATGACTCCAGCAGATGTCCACCTCCACCCTTGATGAGGCCTGGAACAACGTCACAGCAATGGCTCATGGTTGTGTCAGACTGATGCAACAGTCCTCAGATGTCTAAGTGAACATTATTATTATTATTATCAGTAATGAATACCCTTTTGCACCTCCTCCTTGAGGTTTCCGGAAAACACAATCTCTGAGTCGTTCAATTGTCTAGCTAATGCGCAGTGATCGATTAACTGTACCAGAGCAGCCCAACATTGTACACTTCTTTGTGATGCAACATGTTGATAATGAAAGGACTCAGAATTGCAAGTCTGGGTCAACAACCTGTTCTCTGATCTTAACCTCGTCTATTGTCTTGACCTGACGCATGAAGACATCGGGTATAAGAGTTGAGGATGATTCAGGATGATTCCTTGGTAAAATCTAGCTCAGAATGTACCGGCGACAAGGACACCTTGTGCCTGACCATGATCATGATCAATCCCTAAGTTCCAGGCTGCTGTGTGAGTGGCTGCAGTAGTACTGGACCGTTAATGTCCTATTCTTGATTTCCATGGTCTACCTTTAAGAGTCCTCTGCAAGACAAGCCACATGTGGCAGACGGCAATGTTGAAAGTGCTTTCGAAACCTGTCCATTGACGGGACTTCGTCATTTGTGATGCAGTCATACTAGTAGATGCTACAGCAGACAGATGTGTCAGACTGAAAAGTGCAAATATTGCAGTCAAGCTGTTAACCAGCAACACCACATTCCGTTATCTGGACTACATCTTACTACTTGCAAAGACCTGTTCAGGGCTTGGTGGTGGGAGATTGAGCATGAACGCAGAAGAAGAAGAAAGTGGATCACAAGAATGTGATGTGGAATGATTCAATGTCCTTCTGACCACTCGGCAGAGTAGTCCAAGTTTCAGAGCCATACAACAAGATTGGATGGCAAAGGTTGTGTAAATTTGTGTGTTCGTTGTCAGTGATGGCCTCTGCTGTGTCCAGACTCGTTTAGAGAGGCAACAGCCAGGCCCAGTTATGGACAGACTTACATACTAGTCTGTGAATATTTGGAACTGCTACATTGTCTATTTCACAAAGTAATCACTGATCCGGAATCCTCAAAACAAGAGATGTAGGGGCAGACTTGAACATTTGTGGAGAAGAAGTCGACTCTTCTTCCTCTGCGTGTCCCGAAAAGGACGTTTAGCGCGTTGCGCTGTAGTTTACAGCTAAGCTGCGATTCTGCGCCTTTCGGTCCATCACGTCTGGTTTTAGCAAAACATCTTCGATCTCTAATCTCTAAGCCAGACTGCATGGTTGCATATGTTCCTGGGGCTGACACTCTGAATAGGGGCTGAATAGGGACTTGGTCAGTTATGGATCACTGACCCTGATACAAGCAGCCAGCTATGAGTCGCTGGCTGATGTCAGCGCATTCATTCTTTAACTACGACAACAGAAGTCAATTCAAACTTAAAAATGCCAGGAAAGCATGGGTTAATCTGGCAATGATGGTGCATTGCCCGGAAGACTTGACGGGTATTTGTTGATGAATTGTGCTCTGCAGGGAGTAAAAGGGTATAGGTTGATTGTTATTTTCTATTGTTGACAGAGTTATATACCAGTTTCAAACAATTACCAAGTTACCTGTTACCACTGCTCAAATGATTGCATCAAATTATTCTGTGTGAAGATCAAATCACGCAAGTGGCAGCTTGGTTTGAAAAAGACAGGTATCTGTAACCTTTCATGCATGCGGTAAAAGTCACTAATGAGGGTTGTGTATTGGGTTAGCTCTCCGACTTGTAGCTTGCTGCTTATGCACACTTCTGTTCTCTTCTTTTATGCAACACATCATGACTGATGGTTATTGTAGCTTGCTGCTGGCACATACTTATGATTTGTTCTTTCACTCACTCTCCATGACTGATGGTTCTTAAAGCTCATTGCTTGTACACTTCAGATTGACCCTCTGAGGCACAGTTCCCAGACACGTAATTCATTCTGTGTGTTTAGGCTTCTGATCCATTTGTTCAGGTGCCACACCTTTTTTTTTAGTTTTCCTAATGACTAGTTGCTTGTACACACTTCTGACTATTCCATCCTTTCATGCAACTCTCCATCACTGATAGTTCTTGTAGCTTGCTGCTTGTACACACTTATGACTAATCCATTCTTTCATACAACTCTCACTAACTGATAATCCTTGTAGCTTGTACACACTTCTTGTGAATCCATTCTTTCATGCAACTCTTTATGACTGATGGTTCTTGTAGATTGTTGCTTGTACACACTTCTCATTTATCATGTCATGTGCCCATGCCTACTCAAAATATAATTATAAACTGATTACCTCTTTCTTGCCTACAGGTGATCTTCAATCTGAAAACTCTAGAAATGCAACCTTCACAAGTATGGCAATGTCAATCAGTAAGATTGGACACATGTGTGATTTGTTTCTCTAACTGTTAACTCAAATGGATAAAAGCTATATCAAATTATCAAATAAACCATAATATATGTTAATTATGTCATTTGTAATCCTGGTTGTCAATCAGGCTACAATTTGCATATGATGTAGGGGTGCATCCAGAAGCAAATTGGTTGATACTGATTATCTGTAATGTCATTATGTGATATGAAATGTGTATTGCACTTAATTGTTGGCAATGTATTATAATATTTCATAATTAATCACAATTATGGAGCTACTATTGATAATAATAAGTAAAAAGTGGTATCAGTTATACAACATTAAATATTATTCTCTGAAAAATACTTACCGTAATTACTTTGCATTCTTAGTCCATTGAGTTTTGAAAATTCTTATACAAGCTTGTAGCTGTACAATCACTGTTTAACCTCATATTGTGTATGTTGTTTCGAATTCTCATAATAAGTATGTTTTACTAGCTTACCTCACATCCCGAGCATGCTGATGAAGGTGACCGCGGTCCTCCAGGCAGTTGTGCTATGTTTGACTTAATATGCGTGTCGCTCACTACTACAGAGATCATGTCAATTCCCCACCCTGTTAGCCAGGCTGCCATGAAAATAAGCATATTTTCAAGTAGACCTGTGTGGAATTAAGGTGGGGGTATCTTGGCCAGTGTATTTTACTTGACCGTGACTGACATGTTCGATTAGTATGTTTTGCCTGACCAGACGTTAGTCAGATTGTCTGTGTTGCTTAATAATAATTTATTAATTCTCAGTGCAGTTTACTAATTAATTATCATTTATGTACTGAAATGTTTGTGTTTTTCAAGGCTTATAATGTTCAAAAGTTTCTGTTGGTTAATCCTTCTAATTCTCTTGATGTCCTGTAACACATGAGGCTTCTGCAAGGACTTTCCATACATTTTTTGTCTTTTGCAACCATTTGTGCAGTGCCCCATGTCAGAGATGCACAGCACAGCTCATCCTCCATTGAGCGTCTCCAAGTAGTTCTTAGTCTACCTTTTCTTACCTTCCGGTGTCCACATAATTGCTGTTTTGCAGGCATATCCCGACTCATTCTCATGACATGTCCTAGCCATTCCCATCTTCTCTCTTTTTTAATGCTACCCATATCTTCTTGGCTGGTGTCCTGTAGCAGTCTATCATTTTATATTTTGTCTGGCCAAGACACTCTACAAATTCTGTGAAGTCATGTATGGTGGAATGATTTTAATCTCTGGTTATCCCTCTTTGTCATCCTTCAGCATTCCAAACCACATAGATGTACTCGTAAGACACTGCTAATATGTAGTCTATGTTTGGTTTATTCTACTATATATACCGGTACTGGATTTTCAAATTTGTTTCATTATGACAAAGGTAGTTCTGGCATTATTTAAGCATCATTTGGTGTCCTCTTCCATCCCTACTTGGAGTGATAACACATTAATCTTGATTAGTCCCGAGTGGTTCGCTCAAGTCTTTGTCTTTGTGTATGACAAGGGCAAGAATAGCTCTATTACCCCACAATGAGAATGTCATAATAGGTGACTTCTTCTTCTTCTTCGTACGCTGTCAGACGTCAACCTGTATTTTTTCGAAGAAAGTAGCGGTCATCCTGAGGCTCTCGACACTGCCATAGAGCTTGTCTAATGTTGCCACTGGTGATGGCCACATGTGCTTTCTCTGGTCCTTGTATATCGGGCAGTTTTGCAGAAGATGTTCAGCGGTCATTTTCCCTGTACCACAAGTGCATTAGTCAGTGCCACCTATCTTCAGTTTATTGAATAGGTGGTACCTAAGTCTGTTGTGGCCTGTGCGAAGTCTGAAGACCACGACCTGCTTTCTTCTGTTCAACTGGTAATAGGAGTCATCTTTTGTGTAGCCAGTATGTTCTGTTTCCCATTTGGCCATGTATCTGGCCCTAATAAGCCTTTTGGACTCTCCGAAGGTCACACTAGAATCTGGTTGTGGTAGTCTTGCAACTTCTTTTGCCAGTCTGTCTGCCTCCTCATTGCCTTGGATGTTGCAGTGGGATGGAACCCACTGTACCCCTACTATTTTTTATGTGGACTGCTGGCATAGTTGACAGAGTACTGCTCTTAAATCATTATGTTCAGTATTTTTCTGGCTATTTAGTGCTATAACTACGGCCAGGGCATCTGTAAACAGGACTATCTGGCTTTCATTGCTTTCGCCTGTGAGCATTGCTTCTACTGCAGCCCTCAGTGCCTCTGCCTCCACTCTGAAATTGCTTGAGAATTTTCCAGTTGCCACTGACAGTGTTATTTTTCTACCATTTGGTAGGCTCAGGAATACCCCTGTCCCTCCGTTCGTGTTGTGTTTGTTACAGAACCGTCGGTGTATGCATGTATCCAGTCCATGGTTGGGTAGTTTTCCGTTATGTACCTCAGGGTAATGTCTCTTCTTTCTTTGTCAGTCTGGCTGTTTTTGTTTCCAATACCTGGTATATTTTCTACCACCTTCGGAATGATATGCTGCTTCCAGGTGGGTTTGCGTACAGTAGGGATAGGCTTTGGTATTGTTACGGTGTTCATAGGGTCTTCGCTCATCTTTGCTTTGCCTATTTCTGCAAAGTTTCTCCGCTTTAGTTTCCCATTTCCAAATGTATTTAGTCTCTGATGCATTGGATGGTCTGTCAGTCTTCTGAGTTTCTCTGCTTGCTGTTGGGCTCTGCAGTCTCTTCTGTCAGTCATGGATTGCAGTTTTGTAATCTTTTCAAGTTCTACAATTGGCGTTGACTTCATGCCTCCTGTTATAACTCTCATGGCTTGGTTTTGAAGTTTGCTAATTTTATCAAAGTTCGCCTTTGCTGCTGTTGTCCATGCCGCAATGCCATACTCGAGAACTGGTCTCAATCTTCCAGTGTACAGTTTCTTTAGTATTCTTTCGTCTGCTCCCCTGCTTGTGCCAGCAAGTTTCCTCATGATTGCCAATCTTTGTCTGGTTCTCATCCGATTGCTTGCTATGAGGAGATTTTTTTCAGAGGTCCACATAGCCAGATCGTCTGCAAACATGGAGCTGTGGACTCTTCTTGGTATATTCTCTGTGATGTTGTTTATATACACCATGAAAAGTGTGGGTGACTGTACCCCCCCCCCCCCCTCGGGGTACTCCTTGCTCCAGTGTCACCTTTTTGCTCATCTGCCCTTGTACTTGAACTCTGGCTGTTCTGTTTTCGAGGAAGTGGCTGATCCATCTGTACATTTTTCCAGATACTTCACTTCTTCGTAGCTTGACTTTAAGTTCCTCTTTCCACACCTTGTCAAATGCCTTCTCTAGATCCACCCAAACCGCTACTGTATGCTTTTTCTCTTAGTAAGCATCCTCTATTTCCTGTGCTATGAGAGTGATCTGGTCCTCAGTGGATCCGTGTTGTCTAAATCCTGCTTGCTGTGGGATTAATATGTGTTTTTCTTCCAGGTGCCACATCAGTCTGGTGTTTATCATACGCTGCATCAGTTTGCTTACACAGCTCAGTAGACTGATGGGCCTGTATCCATTTGGATCTGTTCTATCTTTTTCTTTCTTTGGTACTGGTATAAGTACAGCATCTTTCCATGCCTGCGGTACAATTCCCCTTTTCCAGCTTTGGTTCAGGACTGATAGTAACTTCCTCTTTGCTGTTTGGCCCAACCCCATTAGCATTTCGTTTGTTACCCCATCTTTTCCGGGCGATTTCTTTATCTTTAAAGTTCTCATGGCCTCATCCATTTCATTCATTGTTAGTTTTGCCATCATGTGCGCCTCTGGTGCCATCTTGATGTTGTCATGGTTCTTTTGTTCTTCATTAATGTCTGTATGCCTGTCTGTAGGGACATCAATGTGGTTTGCTCTGGCATAATGTTCTATAAAGGCGTTTGCTGCTTTTTTTTTCGGTAAGCTTGATGGTAATTTGTTTATTTGATGGTGTTTCATCATTCATGGCTCTGACTAAATTCCATAGTTTGTTCCCTTCTTTGTCTAAATTGAGGCTTTCTGTTTTGTTTTTCCAGCTGTCTCTTGTTATTTGGTTTAGTGTTCTTTTGTATTTCGCAGTGATGGCCTTGAGAGCGATATTGGCTTCCATAGATTGCTCTATCTCTGCCATGTTCCTAGTCTTTGAGACTTCATTCTCCGCTTTCTGCAGTTCACGATTCCAATATGGCTTGTAGTTTTTCCTTGCCCCTCTTGGGATGGTTTCGGTGGTTGCTCGCAGTATTGCTTTGCTTAGGCTTTCCACCATAGGTTTCATATTGTTATTTCATGTGTTGATGTTTTCATACAGTCCATCTGTCAGCATTGCAAATCTATCCCAACTCGGCCCGTCTATAGTTCCAACGTGGCAGCGGTTTTATTTCCTGGGGGCCTACTTCCATTTCAATATCCAGCCTAATTGGCCTATGGTCGCTACCTGCCAGTTGGTCGAGCACCTGACGATCTATTTTGTGGTGAATATCCTCCGTGGAGAAGGCCAAGTCTGGGGTGGAAGTGGTATGCCATGTTCTAGAATAGAAGCTAGGGCTGTCGTCCGACCTATTGATAAGATAGAGATTTGTGTCTATCTCCCAGTCTTCCACTTCATCACCTCTGCTGTCTGTATCTGAATATCCCCATCTCTCAGAGTGGCTGTTGAAGTTTCCAACCACTAGGCAGCTGAAGTCTTTGATTTCCATATTCGAGAGCGACAGGTCTATGTTGGGTGGGCCATACAGGTTGAATATACGGGTTTTCGTTTCCCGTGTCATTATGTCGACATAAGAGGGGACTAACTGAGTGACATGGCATAACACCCACCATGGTTAGGTGGTTTGTTAAGAGCAGCATAGATAGTGCCTAACAGGCTGAGGGTCTACTTTGCTCTATTGTTTGACTCTATTAAGATGGACCCGCAAATTGATTAATCACCCTCTGCGGCACTTGTCCCAGCGCAGCGGAGTAATAAGCTGCTCGAGCCTAGCCAGCTATGCAAGAAATCCTCCTCCCAGCTGCATCCAGCACACACCAGAGCTGGGACCTGCACAAGGGCATATGCCCCTGTAGAAGTACAGGTTGAATAAGACTAATCCTTGCTACGCATCATATTTTTTCAAATGTTAAAACATTGATTTTGTTGAAAGTAGCAGTAAATCTAAGGATTTAATTTGATTGCCTGTTTATATTTGTATTCCTGTGAGTGTGTAGCTAGGGACTACAGTGCATTGCTTTGCCCAGGGCCTTCAATGCTGTTACGACGGCCCTGAATCAGATTAATATATGTATGCTTGTTGTAATGGCAGTACAGGGTTCAATTCCTGTTACAATTACACTTTGGTTGACTCAGCTGTATACGGGTTAATTTGTAAATGGGCTTCTGATTTATGGTTAGGGAAAGAAAGGCCACAAGGAATGGAACTGCCATTCCACTTCACACAAGCTGTGGCTTAGTACAATGAAGTCTCTAACACTTTATCCCTGACAGGCAGTTTGTGCTATACACTTATTTTTTCTTTTTAAATTGCCTTGACAGTGGTTTTTGTCCATGTATTTGTTGTACCTGCACGGCTACTTTGCTATAACTGTTTACATTATTATCATTATTTTATTTTCAGTCCTGCTGCAACTGTGCAATTATTATTGTTACCACTTTGTGAAGGCAGATTGTTTTATTTGTCCTAGGTTTGGATCCTAATCCTGATGATGAAGTGGAGAAACAGAGATTAATAGCCCAGATCTTGGAGAGGCAGAACACGCTAGATGGTAACATCTTTTCAGTTACTGACATGTAGCAGCTTTCAACTTTCTGCTCATGTGGTTAAAAGTCATTTGAAGGTGTAGCCTTCTGTTAGACCATTGAAATTTGCAAGAATTTACTCTGTAGTCTTTCTTTAACATCGTCAAATCCATCACTTTGTAGATCTGCCTTTTGCTATAAAATCATGTTGTCCAGTGACAAACAGGTTTGAAGGTATTCTTATAATAGACCAAACCATTTAGTTATGTTTGTTTATTTATATATATATATATATATATATATATATATATATATATATATATATATATTTGCTATGCATGGTATTGTTCTCTTTTTCTATAGGATTTTTGTGTTTCTCATTGTCTCTGGGTAGAGGTTACCCAGAGACAACACATGCTATCCTAGAAACTGTCTTCTATCCTGGGGGGTAGAGGTTACCCAGAGAGAACACATGCTATCCTAGAAACTGTCTTCTATCCTGGGGGGTAGAGGTTACCCAGAGAGAACACATGCTATCCTAGAAACTGTCTTCTATCCTGGGGGGTAGAGGTTACCCAGAGAGAACACATGCTATCCTAGAAACTGTCTTCTATCCTGGGGGGTAGAGGTTACCCAGAGACAACACATGCTATCCTAGAAACTGTCTTCTATCCTGGGGGGTAGAGGTTACCCAGAGAGAACACATGCTATCCTAGAAACTGTCTTCTATCCTGGGGGGTAGAGGTTACCCAGAGACAACACATGCTATCCTAGAAACTGTCTTCTATCCTGGGGGGTAGAGGTTACCCAGAGAGAACACATGCTATCCTAGAAACTGTCTTCTATCCTGGGGGGTAGAGGTTACCCAGAGAGAACACATGCTATCCTAGAAACTGTCATCTATCCTGGGGGGTAGAGGTTACCCAGAGACAACACATGCTATCCTAGAAACTGTCTTCTATCCTGGGGGGTAGAGGTTACCCAGAGAGAACACATGCTATCCTAGAAACAGTCTTCTATCCTGGGGGGTAGAGGTTACCCAGAGAGAACACATGCTATCCTAGAAACTGTCTTCTATCCTGGGGTGTAGAATTTACCTAAATAGAATAATGTGTACAGTTTAGATAAATAAAATGCCATTCTACCCTCTAAGCAAAAACCTCCTTTCCAGGCAGGGTTAAGGCTTGGACACCACACAGATGGTCCCCTCTTTAGGTTTACACAGCATGTGATGGATGAATTCCAAGATGGAAAAAGCACACTATCAGTGTTTATTGATCTAGAGCAGGCATATGACAGTCTGGAGGAAGGGCCTTATGAGGAAAATGGGAATAAAAGGAAAGATGATCAAATGGATACAGTCCTTCCTAACCAACAAAACCATAAATACCAACTTTGCAGGGGCAACATCAAGTAAAAGAATGTTAGAAGAAGGACTGCCACAGGGCTCTCCTCCAATCTGCACTCTTTTCCTCATCTATAAAAATGATCTCACTAGACATCTAAACGTGTCAAAAACATTGTTTGCTGATGATTTCGCCACTTGGACCACCGAAAAAATATCCCATTTTGGCAAAAGCCAAGATCAACAGATCACTACTAACAATTTCAGTATACTGCGAAATGTGGAAACTTAAGATAATACACACAAAACCATATACACCATCTTCTGCCGCAGTCATAAAGAAGCAAAGAGATCCATTAACATCAAAATAAATGGGGAATTACTAGTAAAAGAAGATACCCCAGTTTATCTGGGAGTAACACTGGACAGACAGTTGAAATTTGACAGCCACATCTGCAACATCAGAAGTAAAGTAACCAAGCGTTTGAACTTAATCAAAAGACTTGGTAGTATAAATTGTGGGCAAAAGAGAAGATTGAAGCAATTGTCCCCACTGGATGTAGCAGAAAAGGAAAGCCATATCTGCCAGAGGAGAAAAAAATGGAAAATAGGTTTTTTTGGGCCAACTCCTTGGGAAAATCTTTGCCTGCCAGTCATAAAAACACATCTGACAGAAAAGGCAGCCACCAAGGAGATTACACCTAATATCCTGAAATGTGCCTTAGACAGTCTCTAGCTACCCAAAATAGGCAGTTCTGGTCTATACGGATGGATCAGCATTCAAATCTACCTCTTTTGCAGGGTATGGTATCCATATGAAATACCCATAAACGAGTTTTGTGATTCATGCTGTGAAAACCGTTCAAACGATGAAGTGGAGGCCATGGCTATAAAAACAGCAGTTGGGATTTTGCACCAACTGTTTGACTTTGGCAAAATGTTGCAGATGGATTTGGTAATTTTTAGTGACTCCAAGTCGGTTCTGGAGGCGCTGAAGAACACCCCATACAAAGAAAAAGAGATATTCTTGGTGGGGAGGGCGATCAACACCATCAATGCCCACGGGATAATGTCACCTTGCAATGGTATCCCTGGACATAGTAGGCTACTAGGGAACAAGATGGCAGACAGATTAGCAAAAATAGGAGTCTCGAAACAATAATTGGATAGACCCTGCAGTAACTACACAGTAAAATGAATTATCAAAAATAATGCTCTTTAAATCTGGATGAACATGAGGAAAAGATTCTTACAAGCACTGTCGACAATTACCAACATACTGTATGGAACAGTGACACAACTGAAGAAAACCTGTATGTATATATTAGAATGGCATTGGGCTGCCAAGAGTTTAGGCTTACTCAGCAACTATGGGATAATAACAACCCTCTGAGCTGCCTTCCTTTTGGTCTGATTCCAGTCTAGTCATCGGCTCTTGCCAGATGTCATCCAACTGCAGGTCAGCCTACCATCTTAGTCAGGATGTTTTCACCCATTCACTCATATAGCTAAACCTTCACAAATAATGTTGTTTGACTTGGTTCTCTTGAATCTTCATCTGAGGGCCCTGTCTGTTGTTCTCTTGTGGATTGTCTCTTGTTACCGAAGGTGTCTTTCTTTGATGAATTGCTTTTGGGGATTGGTGCTTCTTCTTCTTGTGATCACATCATAGATGTTTACACCATCAGGTGAGTTTCCGCGATGAACTCGACCATTAACTGCAGTTGCTCTTTAGCTCCATACAGCTTTGATTGTAGTGTCAAATCATTTTGCTAGTGTATCCTCCGTAACTGACCATATAGAGGACAGTCCTGCAAAATATGCCCGGCAGTTTGTTCGCCTGTCCCATATGTACACAGCGGCGAAGCAGACAGACGAAGCCTGTACATGTATTTATTCAGTCTATTGTGCCCAGTGCTGAGGTGAAGAATTATAGTTTGCCCTTGCTGGTCATCGCTGGGTTGGTTCTGTTCTCATCTGACAGCCTGGGCAACTCTCTTTTACTTCAAATATACGATTTTGCTGTCTCCTTGTTCACATTCTCCTCCCCTCCTTGCAAGCCCATCTGCCCTCTCATTTCCAGGCACGCCACAGTGGGATGGCAGCCACTGGAGTATAGTTCGCTTTTCAGCAACTGATGTTCACTTTTCAGAAGTAAGAACTTACCACCCTTAAGAGCTTGCAGCACAGATAATGTATCTGTGAAGATGACTACTTGGTGGCAATCAGAATTGCTGTTCTGGATCATGTTGGCAGCCTGTTTGAGAGCTTGTACCTCAGCCTGTTTGAGAGCTTGAACCTCAGCTGTACAGTTGGAGCAGAATTTACCAGTGGGAACACCCCTTGTCCTCAGGGTATGTTATAAAGATACCAGCCCCTCCATTCTTACCAGCATTTGTTTCGGATCTATCTGTGTAGGCATGTATCCACGATTGTTTAGGATAGTTTTCTTCAATCATACTCAGTGTAGCAGTTCACGTTTGCAGCTCGTTGTAGTCGTGTCCAGTCGTGAGACCTGTGACCTGTATCTGTATGGTTTCATTGTCCTCTTCCCATGGTATTAAGTATAGGGTGGGCTTCAGCGGTGTTGTCTTCATGGGTAGGTCTGCTTGGTGCTGTCTTCTAAGTCTCTTTCCCCGGTGTACAAAGCTGCCTCGTTTAAGACGACCCAAAGCCAAAACTTCTAGTCTTGCCTTCATTGGGTGCTGTAGTATAATGTTGTACTTTTCCATCTGGATCATACTCTTTGTGTCTCTTCTATTGGACAGCAACTTTCTGCATCTCTAAAATCGTCGTAGTTTTCATGGCTCCTGTAATGAGCCTGAGGGCTTGGCTTTGCACCTTGTCCAATGACTGCAGATGTGTATTGGCAGCTGATGACCAAGCTGTAGAGCCAAACTCCAAGTGAGGTCTTATTACTCCATTGTACATTTTCTTAAAGGTTCTTTCATTTGCTCTCCAGCTGGTGCCAGCTAATTTTCTGATTAGGCCTAGCCTTCCCTTCTGCATTTCCAATATTCCTATTCCAAGTATGCCTTTTATCAAATGTCACCCAAGAAAGATATGGGGGTTTTCTTCTTTGATCACGAACATTCCTATGCGCAAGTTGATTGTTTGGTCTTTTTGAGGAATGCGAACACAGCGTTGTGGAGGTCTTGTCTGTGTTTATTGTGACACTCCTTTTCTCTGCCCATGCGGACAGCATGTCTGCTGCAACCCGCATTCAATGGTTTGCTGTAGTGGCTTGTTCATCAGCACACCAGAGTACTAGATCGTCTGCATATAAGGCAACTTTCATTCCAGCGGGGAGATCCTTGACCAAGTCGGTAATACAAACAAGAAATAATGTTGGTGAAATTACTCCTGCTGGGGTTAAATCTCAACCTTTGGCAATATTGCAGGGCATAACAGGGTCCACCACGTGTAGGTGAGATAGACTTGGGCAGGAGAGGCTATGAGACATATGAGTCCTTCATTGCCCCATGGATCCCGGGATTGGTGCTAGCATTTCTTGTTAGTTAATGAGCTTCAATCCTCTTGTTTGATTCTTGATATTTCCTTTCCAGATTTGTCCTCTTCTTCTTTGATTAGCTGATGCTATGCTTCTAGATGGCAAGTTTAATGAAGGAGACTGCGTTTCATGTCTTCACTGGTCCTCCACAGCTTTCCAAGCATGATCGCTTTCCCAGACCAGTCTGCCTCTTTTTGGTCTGTATAAGTAGGACAGTCCTGAAGGATGTAGTCTGGTGTTTGCTTGGGTGCTCCACAATCACACGTGGTATCTGTAAGACCCATTCTGTGGAGGTGGGCCTTGAGTCTGCAATGTCCTGTTCTGAGACCAAAGATCTTTGCCTGTTCATCTCTGCCAAGTTTGTCTATGCTGTCATTTTCTCGCTTGTATTCTTTGTGCTGGAGATTTGTCTTCTGCTTTGAATATCAACACAATAAGTCCCGGGCGCCGACTGATCGGACAGTTGTGCGGTCACGTTTTCTCTTTGGGCGGATTATTCTGCGCTTACATTTTGTTTCGTTTCTATCGCTATATTGTCACTTTTATACACACCAGACATCGTTTCCCACTTCCGTTTACTAAATACAAAACTAGCGAGGTAAGAAATTGACATCGCTGTGGAAAGTTTGGTAAATTTTACTGGTATTGATACAAATATTCAGTGTGTATTCGACTGTATTTAAAATGGCAACGCCCACCTCAAGTAATACAATTAATAGGCCTCGTCGATTTACTGCAGATCAAGCTATAAAGATGTTGAAGAGAAGAGAAGTCAACAATCTAATTCCGATATGAACGACAGTAGCTCTGACAATGAAGAATTGTCAGATTATCATTACGAGTATGAAAATGAACGGAACGACGATACAGAAAGTGATAGTTCGACTATGAGCACAGGACAACCAAGTCAGATTGCCACAACATCAGCGACTGTGTATGAACCAAGAAGGAAGAAAATGAGGAAGGATCATAACGTTGTTTCCCATGGACATGAGGGTAATAATCACATATCAGCTTGGCGATCAGTTGAAACTGGTGAGACCAACTCGAATTTTCCTTTTCAACAGACTAGAAACATTATAAATCCAGTTTTCTATCAAATGGAAACTCCCTTGGATTTTGTAAAAAATGTTTCTAGATAATGCTGTTGTTGGCATAAATGCTTATGCTGCAAAGGTTATTGAAGCCAATAACCCACCAAGGAAGTACTCTACATTTGCTTCATGGACACCACTAACACATTATGAATGGCTCAAGTTCGCAGCAGTGATTATCGCCATGGGCATTGATCCAAGACCCAAAATGAAAGACTACTGGCGTACTGTTGGAAATTATTATGCACCATGGTTCCATCAAATGTTCTCAAGAAACCGCTTCCAGTGTATTTTTCACAGCATGCTACATGTTTGTGAACCAAAGTCACAAGATCAAGCCAAGATTGAGCCATTTGTGAATCTGTTACTGACAAGATTTCAAAGTGCTTTCTACCCTTTTGAGAATGTGTGCATCGATGAAATGGTTATTGGATGGAAAGTGATATTCAAGTATAAGCAGTACAATGCCAGTATGTCACACAAGTACCACATCAAGACATTTGGACTTTGTGATTCCACCACGAGCTATGTATTCAATTTAAAAATTTATTTTGGTAAGAATACTGTCTATAATCTTTTGAAGCCGTTGAGACCTGGGCATCATATTTTTGCAGACAGATTTTATTCTTCCAAGGCTGTAATTGATTATCTGATTTCGCACAATTACAATTATACAGGAACACTAAATGTCAACCGCGTCAGCTTTCCCCTGGAAATAAAGACATTGAAGCTTGGACACCAAGAGATGAAGTGGTTTTTGGACTCAGTGGACAAAACATTATGCGTTGCCTGGAAGTATAAAAAAGGAAAGAAGCCCTGCATACTTGTTTAACCAAAAGCCACAGTATCAACAGTTGAGAAGGGTACCTGGAATAAGACCACAAAGCCGAAAGTGGTTGATGACTACAATATGAGAATGCATGGCTGTGATCGGATGGATCAAATGGTTGGCTATTATGGCATTCACAACCGTAAAAGCCGAAAGTGGTGGAAAAAAATTTACCATTGGGTTATTGAGATAACTCAGATCAATGCCCACATTATTTACAGTTTGTGCCAGGAAGGTGATAGAAAAAAGAAGCTCTCACTTCAAGATTTCAAACAGCGGCTAATTAATGATCTGGTCATTGAAGCTGCGAAGCTGACACCTGATGGACTGATAAATTGTCCATCAAAAAACTTTAAACATTCCATGAAAGGAACAGAAGTGGAAAGGACAGCTGGCGCTAGACATCTTGTGGAATTTGTTGGGAAGGACAGAGATTGTGTTCACTGCAGCCAAGGCCGCGGTAAGGGGCGTCAAAGATCTAGCTGTGTGTTCAGGCTGCACAGGCAGACCTCACCTTTGCCCTAAAAATTGCTTTCTGGCTTTCCATGAGCAAAACAGCTAGCTTGATCTGATTAGTTTCAATAAAATAGCATGTAGTATTGATAGCTAGTCGACTTGTGGACTTTAGATTATTATTGTGTGCATCTTTTACTTGGATCATCATTGTATGCAGCTTTGTGATATTTTTTTCTGGATATGGATATAGCAGTTCAACAACAAAGAAAGACACTTTGTACTACTGTCTCATCATCATCTTTGAGTATCAATTTTATAATACATAACCATACATGAAAATATGTTAACACTGTCAATTTTATATGCCAAACAATTAATTTTTCACTGAAATCATTTAAACATAATAAAGTTATGTAGCATAACTAACATTTTTTTAATTGAAAACATATATACATTATAAACAACAGCTATCTACACCCATTTGTCATCATTTTCATATCTAACAAGATATGAATTTTGCACACAAACAAATATATGTTCATTCTACTGTCTTGATATGTTATGAAATGTCATGGTTTTTTTTTTAGCCTAGTGACCTACTTTTGTATTCTGAGAAATTTCTTATTTTCCATTGATTTTATAGCAACAAATTAATTATATGTTATGAGAATATAGTTGTTTGTGACATTTTTGCAGTTTTTACAAGAGTATTGACATTGGAAGCAGTTTCAGAACAAAAAATTTGTAATTTTATTTAGCAAAATTGTATCACATCCTTCTTTCTGCATACATTTTACTTAGCATAACTATATATTTTTTTTATGAAATCATGTTCACATTATGCATACTTGTAATTTACAACCACTTACCTTTATTTTTATATATAACAACACGTCTTTATATACATGAGCATCACAAGCATTAATTTACAAAGGCTAACTATCAACACACTCAGTGGTAGCTATTCTTGCTTGGGTCAAACTTGTCCTCTGATTTGATTATTAATATCTTCTTTCTAGATTTGTCCTCTGATTTCATTCTTGATATCCTCTCACTTGATTCTTGATACTTTCTTTCCAGATTTGTCCTCTGATTTGGTTCTTAATATCCCCTTTCCAGATTTGTCCTCTGATTTGGTTCTTAATATCCCCTTTCCAGATTTATCCTCTGATTTGTTTCTTAATGTCTCCTTTTCAGATCTGTCCTCTCGTGTGGACTCGGTTAAAGTTGAGAACCTTAAGTTGAAGTCAGAGAACCAGGTGTTAGGGCAGTATATTGAGAACCTGATGGCCGCTAGCAGTGTGTTCCAGTCTGCATCACCCAAAGCCAAGAAGAAGTAGAAGTATCATCAACCATTCAGTTTTTTGTAGGGGTTCCCAGCCTAGGGTGTGAGAGGTTTGTCAAGGGCGTGTGAGAGGTTTGTCAAGGGGGAGTGAGAGGTTTGTCAAGGGGGTGTGAGAGGTTTGTCAAAGCGGTGTGAGGTTTGTCAAGTGGGTGTAAGAGGCTTGTCAAGGCGATGTAAGAGGTTTGTCAAGGTAGGATGTGAAGTTTGTCAAGGGAGGATGTGAGGTTTATCAATGACGGGTGTGAGAGGTTTGTCAAGGGGGTGTGAGAGGTTTTTCAAGGGGGTGTAAGAGGTTCTTCAAAGTGGTGTGAGAGGTTTGTCAAGGAAAGATGTGAGGTTTACCAATGACGGGTGTGAGTTTTGTCAAGGGGGTGTGAGAGGTTTGTCAAGGGGGTGTGAGATGTTTGTCAAGGGGGTGTGAGAGATTTGTCAAGGGGGTTTGAGAGGTTTGTCAAGGGGGTGTGAGAGGTTTGTCAAGGGAGGATGTGAGGTTTATCAAGGGGGTGTGAGGTTTTTCAAGGGGATGTGAGAGGTTTGTCAAGGGGACGTGAGCGGTTTGTCAAGGGGGTGTGAGAGGTTTGTCAATGAGGATGATAGTATTGTCATGGGTAGATGACATATTTGGCAATAGGGATGATTATTTTTTTACGTGGAAATGAAAGGATTGTCAAGGAGAGCATGAAGGGATTGGTGGAGGGTTTATGAAAGGATTGTTTAGGAGAATAAGAGGTCTCCCAAGAGTGTAAATACAAAGTTTATTTAAGGACTTGGGATATGAAAAGCTGGACCAAGGTGTACTTTAATATTTTTGGTGAAGATCTATGATAGTAAGGAGAGATTTGCTGCAAGCCAAAGGATAAGAGAAAGATTTATGAAAAACTAAGGTGGCACAGGACAATTTGTATAAAGCAAAGGGGATATAGGACAATTTGTATAAAGCCAAGGGAATATATCTTTCTTCAGTCCACATGTCTTTAGATGTCGTAGGGAGGTGCGACCTCCTTTGTTTCATATTTGTTGGCAGGTGAAAATCAACTGGTGACTTGCCAGGTCAATCCCAGCATTTATTAGCCCCTGGATTATACGATTGCCTATTTTTGAGACTGGTGGAGGTGGAAACGTAAATTAGTCGTCATCTAAGCTGCTCCGCTAACCATAAAACCAAGACCTATTGTTATGGCCACACAGTCCCCTTTTTTGCGACATATTCTGTGTGGGAATCCCTAGAATAAAATAGCCAAGGGGATACAGGACAATTTATGAACAGTCATGGGCTTTTCCACTTGGAAAAAAATGTACAAAAAGCTATGTATGCAGGAAGGTTAACATAAAAGACATTGGGGGGGGGGGGGGGGGGGTGTGCGTGCGCGCGCGAGAGAGAGAGAGAGACTTAAAATGAAAGGTATTTCATGGTTGCAAAAGGTTGGGAACATCTGTTCTAATTTAATATTATTTATTTTGTTAGATGTAGCCATTTCTGTTTTACATTGTGTATCTCTCTTGTTTTCCTCCTACTTGTGCTTTTCAGCATCTGGTTAAAAGAAGTTTTTTTTTTTTATATACAGGGCCCTTGTATGTACTTTGTATGGAGCTTCCCTGCTTCTGTTATTTCTGCTATCTATCTTTTGCATGGTTGACCTTTGCTTTGTATCCATTGTATCTGTGTAGCACTGCTTTCTGAGGGATACTATCTGATGTTTGATGTGTCACGTGGCCGAACCATTTGGTTTGCTGTCTCTTGATGAGGTCTAGCACTGATGTTGCACCTACTTGTATTCTAATATTTTCGTTTCTGACTTTATCCATTCTTGAAACTCCAAGAATTTGTTGCAGGCATTTCATCTCTGTTATTACAATGTTTGTTTTAGCTTTGTCATTGTTCTTTCTATTTTTGTATGAGTCTTGTCACATTTATTCATGTTGTGGAATGTTTTGAGTTGGGAAAATAGAAGAAACCAGGAGTGAATAATGGACATCAGTGATAGAGATAATGGAGTTTGGCATGAAAATAAACACATTGACTTTGGTAACAGCCAAACAACATGTGCAAATGAATATAATCATCAATGGAGAAATAATTGAACAAGTACAGAAGTTTACATATTTAGAGCAAACCGTAATAGAAGAATACAATTACCATATCCACGCTGAAGTAGGCGCACAAAGACACATATTGAAAATGATATCAAAATGAAGATTGAGTTGGCTGGGCCACAATATGAGATCTGAAAGTCTTCTATAGAAGATACTAGACAGCAAGATTCAGTAGAAAAGAAGAAGGGGCAACCAAGACTCACCTTTACATCTCAGGCATGCAGAGACATTAAAGTATGCACCTATGCTGAAATGAAGAGAGCTGCACAGGATAGAGCAAAATGGACAGATATACTCGGTTAACCTTACAACCAGTCTTAGGACTGCTCAACCAGAGGATAGGGTCAAATGGATAGACATGGTCAGGCAACCATACAACCATTCTCAGGGCTGATCAACCAAATGATGATGATTTTTGGTCTTCTTGAAACACAATTTTGTTAGAAATTATAAATGTTGCCACAATTCTGATTTATTGCTTAGCGCAGTACCAGAAACCAAGCAGTCATAACCATCTCCTTCTATTCACTTTGTTGTTGGGAGGTGTAGTTTTCTTTTGTGTGCCACCAAAGTTGTTGTCATTCTGTGTTTCTTCAGTGTCTCACTTACATCTTCTATTCATCATTTTCTTGGTCTTCCTCTTGTCAGATGATGTAGATCTGCACAGTTGATAGCTTTGGTTACATTCTTAAGCATGTGCATATATTTTCTAGTCCTGTCAACTCAGAAGAGCAGTATGACATGCACCCTTTACCCCCCCCCCCCCCCCCCCCCCCCCCCCCCCAGTTAATAGGCAAATCTAAAGTGAGCAAGGCTTGTTGCATCAAAATCTGTGGCCACGATTGTTGGTCGAGGTCCATGAGGCGTATAGTTTTGATGGGGTGCGGACAATTTGTCACAGCCAGGAGGTGCACGACCAACCTCAGGTGTACCACCATGTGGAAGAAAGTCTTTTTGCATTCTTGATTTCGACAGCCAGGTGCCGGGACATCTTGAAGTAGGCAGTCATGTGACTAAAAATAGAGAAACAGATGCAGATGTAAAAGCCAGAATTGGAAACGCCAGAATGGCATTCCTGACACTAAACAGCATATCTTTTGCTTCTTCTTCTTCCTCGTTCATCTTCAGACCTCAACTTCAATGACTCTAACAAAGGCATCAGTCGACTCAAGGCTCTGTACGCTTCCATACAGCTTCTCGTGGAAGGACACTGGCTGTTACCAAATACTACTTCTTCTGTCGGTATACAGTGGACAGGACTGCAAAATATGTTCTGCCTTCATGGGAGCTGTGCCGCAGGCACAAAGGTCTGTAGTGCCAATATTGAACTTGTTGTACAGATGGCATCTAAGTCTGTTGTGACCTGTGCGTAGCCGGAGATTTATCACCTGGTCTCGCATGGATAGTTTATGGTAGGCATCGTTTTCTATGTGACCAGGGTGGTCTTTTTTCCACTTTGCACTGTACGTTGCCGTGATGAATGCTTTTGTCTCATTGTATGTGATTTTTCCCTCTCTGGTGAGTCTGTCTACCTCCTCGTTGCATGGAATGTTGCAGTGGGCTGGTTATTCACTAGACTGCTTTTTTTTTAAGCACTGGGACAGGCGTTCGAGCATGTCTTTCAGAGCACGGAGTTCATTTTTGTGCTGGTTCTTGAGCGCCATTAACACTGCGAGGGCGTCTGTGAAAATGACCACTTGCTTGTCTGCCCGCTGCTTATGGTCTATAAGGGTTTCAGCTGCTTGTCTCGAGGCACTGGCTTCGGCACTGAAGTTGCTACAATGTCTCCCAGCGGCAAATGCTGCTGAGTATACCTTGCTTTTTAGTTTTATAGTGAGGCCTCCTCCCCCGTTTCCAATGGCATCTTTGGCTGAGCCATCTGTATAGACGTGCATCCAGGCTGTTGGTGGAAATTTTTGGTTGATATAGTTTGTAATTATGTGTTTTTTCTGTTCCTTTGTTTTTGTCTTTGATGTTGGGGATATTGCAAATGATATCAGGGAAGGGTCTTCCTTTCCAGCTGGAGCTTGCTGGTATTGGTTTTATTTCTTCATTTAAGAGTGCAGCATTGTTTTTAATCTTTTCTTTTGCCTGGACAGTAAAACTTTTCCTTTTTAGTCTGGGATGTATTGGGTGGTCCATGATTCTTTTGAATTTTTCCACTTGCTGTAGAATTCTGCAGTCTCGGCGGTCTTCCATTGGCTGTAGCCCAGTCATAGCTTCCAGGTATTTTATTTGGGTGGACTTCAGGGCCCCTGTTATGATATGGGCTCCTTGGTTCTGGGTGCGCCCTATTTTATCAAAGTTTGATTTAGATGCAGTGGACCAAGATGCAATGCTGTATTTCAAAACTGGTCTCACTCTGCCTGTGTATAAATTCTTTAGTATTTTTCTGTCAGCACCTCAAGCAGTACCAGCAAGTTTCTTCATGATGGACATGCGTAGCCTCACCCTCTAGCTGGATCTTTAAAATTTGCGCTTTCCAGGTGAGAAGTCAGTCTAAGGAAACTCCTAAGAAGGTTGGAGCCTCATCTAGCCATATCTCTTTTCCATTAAATTTGAGTTTTACTTGCTGCCGTGTGTTTGATAGAGAGAAGATAGTACGGTATGTGTTGTTTTTTGTTCATTTATTTTTAGTTACCAGGTCTTGGACCATCTTTCGAGGGCTGCCACAGAGCCTTGCGTTCGTGTGCTGGCTGTAGTGATGTGTTTTTCAGTAGTCCACATGGCTAGGTCATCAGCAAAGAGAGAATAGTGGGTGCTTTTGTGGAGGTTGTTGGCGATGTCATTTATGTAAATAAGGAAGAATGTAGGGGAGAGGACACCACCCTGGGGAACACCTTGTTCCATGGTTTCCTTTTTGCTAGTTTGTCCATGGACCTGCACTCTTGGTGTTCTATTTTCTAACTAGTTACTGATCCACTTGTACATTTTTCCGCATGCTCCATATTGCAGAATTTGTCCACGCAACCCATCTTTCCATACTTGGTCGAAGGCTTTTTCCAGGTCTACTCATACAGCCAGAGTGTGTTTTCCTTCCTGGAAAGCATCTTAGATTTCTTATACTATGTGGATTACTTGATCTTCCGTGGACCTGTGCTGCCTGAAGCCTGCTTGTTGTGGTATAATGATTTGTTCTTCTTCTAGGTGCCAGCTGAGTCTGGTATTTATTATTTTTTCCATTAGCTTGCCTGTGCAGCTCAGGAGACTGATTGGCCTATAGCTATTTGGGTCGTTTATCTTTATTTTTCTTCAGGATGGGATCATCGTGCTTCTTTCCACACTTCAGGTACCATGCCACGCTTCCAGCTGCAGTTCATGATCGCGAGGAGTATTTTCTTTACAGTGTCACCTTTTCTCAAAAGCATGTCTTTGGTTACCCCGTCTTTTCCAGGTCACTTGGTTTGAGGGAGTAAATGGATGCATCAAGTTCCTTCATGGTCAGGTTGGTTGTCATATGCTCCTCTGGTCAGGTTGGTTGTCATATGCTCCTCTGGGCAGGTTGGTTGTCATATGCTCCTCTGGGAAGGTTGGTTGTCATATGCTCCTCTGGGCAGGTTGGTTGTCATATGCTCCTCTGGGCAGGTTGGTTGTCATATGCTCCACTGGTCAGGTTGGTTGTCATATGCTCCTCTGGGCAGGTTGGTTGTCATATGCTCCTCTGGTCAGGTTGGTTGTCATATGCTCCTCTGGGCAGGTTGGTTGTCATATGCTCCTCTGGGCAGGTTGGTTGTCATATGCTCCTCTGGGCAGGTTGGTTGTCATATGCTCCTCTGGGCAGGTTGGTTGTCATATGCTCCTCTGGGCAGGTTGGTTGTCATACGCTCCTCTGGGCAGGTTGGTTGTCATATGCTCCTCTGGGCAGGTTAATTAGTTTTTTTTAAGATCTATCTCTATAGCCATTGCCTGTTTTATTTCAGGTGGGATATGAATCTTTCTCGCTTGCAAGAATGTTTTTATGAATGCATTAGCTGCATGTGTTTTGGTCAGCATTTTCCTGCTCAGTTGTACTGCAGTTTCGTTGTTCGTACAGTCCTCGTTGTTTAGGGCTTTGGCCATAGTTGTCTGCCGTCTTTGTCCAGATTTAGCGCTTCAGTTGTTTTTATCCAGCTGTTTCTCGCTGAGCTATTTAGTGTCGTTTTGTACTTTGCTGCAATTGCTTTGTAGGAGATGTTAGCCTCTTTCGATCTTTCCTTTTCTGCTCTTCCTCTGGCTTCTGTCAGTTGTTCTTCCAGTTCCTGAAGTTCTGGTGTCCAGTAAGGTCTCTTCTTGCCCCTCGGGATATTGATTCGAGGGCAGCTCTCAGGACAGCTTTGTTGAAGCTTTCAGCTAGTTCCCCAATTCTTATATTTCGGATGTTAATCTGGCTGCAGTACATGTCTGACAGCGTTGAAAAGAGGTTCCAGTTGGCTTTTTTTGTAACTCATCTGGGCAGTGGTTTATGCTCTTGGGCTGTGTGGTCCATATTAATCACCAGTTTTTCTGGTTTATGATCACTGCCTGCCAATTGGTCTAGTACAACTCTGTTTATCTTGTGACTGATGTCTCCTGTCAAAAATGCAAGGTCGGGTGTTGAGGTGGACTGCCATCTTCTTGAGTAAAAACAGGGTGCATCGTCTGCTTTGTTAATGAACTGTAGATTACTATCGATTTCCCAGTCTTCCACTTTGGTGCCGCGTATATCAGTCTCCGCATATCCCCATCTTTCTGAGTGGCTATTGAAGTCTCCGAAAACTACGTAGTTTGAGTGTTGCACCTCTATTGATGCCAGTGAGAGATCCTTATCTGCGGGGCAGTACAGATTTATCACTCTCAATGTTTGTTCATCTACAGCGATATCGACACCAATGATTTCAGCTTGGTTGCTTGTGTGGTTTGGGATTTCTCTGCATGGTAGAGTTTCTAATTAGCATGATCACTCCACCTTTGTGGCACACTCTGTCAAGCCGAAGGGTTTCGAATCCTCGTATCAGGAACCTATGATTTGGGTTAAGGTAGGTCTCTTGGATGCAAGCAACGTCAATGCTTTCCTCATGGAGTTTGTGAGCGAGAGGTAACTTCTTATTTAGGACACCCTCTGCATTTCATTGAAGTATATTTAGAGTCCTTCTCTTTGTGTTTTGGTCAGTAGTGGCTTCCCTAGCTATCCATGCCCTGGCTCCACAGCACGGAGGTAGGAGACCACCAGTAGCATTTGGTGGACCCCTTCGAGGCGGAGGGTCCTGCACTCGTCCCACCTGGTGGGACTCCTTGGGTCGAGCACAATCTCGTTGAGTCATTTTGATGTCCTTCATCATTAAACGTACTGGGTTGCACTGTGTTATTAGCCGTAGCCCAGTGCATCCGACTTCAGCATGCATTATTTCGGGGCCGCCTCCCTAGCCCTTGGCTGTCCCCAGCATGCCTGCAGGGCAGCAGTTGTTTGGGTTCAGAGTTGTCTCTCCTAGAAAAGTTGTCTTTCACGACTATCAAATCTTCCCTATCCGGGTTTTGATCAAGTTTTCCATCTCGTTGTGCGGGCGTCAGTCAGGGATGTTGTGCTCCTCCCATGCATGATAGGATTTGCGCCCTGGTTTTCCTCCGCGATTGCTCGCGTAGTTTAGCCGGTCAGTCAAAGCCGTTGCCCGGGGGGTGGCGCTGCTGTTTTTTAGCAGATTCTAGGAGCCATACGTGAGTTAGACGGGAACCAAGTAGGGTCCAGGTCATGCTTTTTTGCTAGGAAGTGACTGCCTCTTGCCGCAAGGTGCTATCCCTTACATGCTCCTGCCCTACCCCCCTAAACAGCGTATGAGATTCACACCAAAGTTAGAATATTTGATGCCAATGTCAAGTCTGAGTTGTTGTATGGAGCCAAAACATTAAGAACAGCCAAGGGAATACAACAAAGAATCCAGTCATTTGTATGAAGGATAATGGGAGGATATGGTGAGAAATGAAGACCTGCGGGAAAGGATCCAATATCAACCACTGAAACAACAAATTAAAAGATGAAAAGCTGACAGGATAGGACATGTGCTGAGGAAGACATCCTCCAATATAGCTAGACAGGCTCTCGTGAAATCCTCAAGAAAAAAGTGAAGTATACCTTTAGAGAGGGAGCTGCAACTAAATGGTTACGCTTAGAGAGAGACAGAAAGAGTAGCCCAGGACCGTCTCTACTGACGAGATTTAGTCTATGCACTGAAGGACTTTGATTAATCGATTGACAGTAGAATAACACAAGGCTTTGAAGGTTTGAAGCTTCTATTTCCTGACTTGGACAGTAGAGACACTTCAAGGCTTGAAAACAGTCTGTTTCCAGGAAATGCTACATGAAAGAGAGTTAGTGGTCTTTCTATATTTTGCCTGACATGACACCCTGATCAGTATGTGGTGCCTGACCGAACTAGCGTCTCAGTTCCCCAAAAAGGTATGGCATCGATTGTATGTGACAGCGATTGATGGCCGAGGTTCATGAGGCATATAGTTCTGATGGGGTGTGGAAGATTTGCCAGTCATGGTGTTGCACAGACGACTTTAGGGGTGCCTCCATGTGGGATAAGATCTTTTTCCACTCAAGATTTCGACAACCAGGTGCAGGATATGGTGGCCTGGGACATCATGACCATAGATAGAGAGACGGTGATGGTCCATCATTGAAACAAAACTCTCAAAATGTCTTTGTCTGATGACCTTATTGTTTGTAAGTCAATCATAATAGTGAATTCCAAAGGTGCATGGCGTGCATGAAGGACTTCAAGACTCTTCAGATCTCTTTGCAAGATCCTAAAGATCTCTTTGCAAGATCCTAAAGATCTCTTTGCAAGACCATCCAAGTTTCTAAGCCACACAGAAGGATTGAAATGACGCAAGATTTGTAATGACCCAACTTAAGTTTCCAGTGTGATTCTCTACACGAGTTCATAGGCATGGTCACCATATCGATCCTTCAGACAATATCAGGACTGCTAGATACGTCAAAAAGCTGTCTGCTGCCTAGTTAAATGAAGTCCTTGATAGGGTTGACATGGTTGCCTTTTACTGTAATTCCTGTTGTAGGTGTACTATTACCAAAATCCTGGACTTTGATCTGTTTCCATGAAATATGAAGACCCGATGTGAGGCTGATCATTCCAGGTGCTCCAGGGTGCCTATAAGTTCCTGATAATGTGAGCTAGATATGAACAGAAACATAAGATAGACCACCATTTTGGGTGAAATAAGTGGTGATTTTTTAAAAAGCTCATCACATATGATTTCTTTTGTCACACTCATTTAATGCAATATTTACAATTTGTCACTTTTCACCTTTTGCTGTTTTTTGCAACAATTTAAATTACATTTGAGTCAGCAAAACAAATAGTACGCAATATTTTGATCACAGATTTCTAAAGCTGTTATTTGTTTTGTTTTTTTCTGTTTTTTTATTTCTTCAAATATATAAATTTGATTAATGCTGGCAGGCTTGTACATATATTTTATTCGCGCCTGTGTATTTATATATAAATTGATTGTTCTGCAATATTAGTTGTCAGTATTTCTTGATTTTGTCATTGTTCGAAGCTACTTGTGCTGAGTTGAGTCAACTCCTGAGATAGTAGGTTACAGTGGCTCTTCTTATATACTTGAGACAACTGTTAAACACATGGCATTGGTTCGAAGGGCCAGAGCCCCAATGTTGCTGGATCAATAACAACAATTTATTTGAGAAGGTGGACCAGGGTCCTTCTGGCTTTAGTGCAATGTGAGGCCCTTCAGTAAGCTCACCACTTCTTCATCGATCAACTGATGCTATGCTTCTAGTCCGATGAGGTTCACGAAGGAGACTGCGTTCCAGGTCTTCGCCCACCCCCCACAGCTTTTCGAGCATGGTCGCTCCCCCAGGCCAGACAGCCTCTCTTTGGTCTGCATACGTCTTGCAGAATATGTTTTGGTGTTTGCTTGGGTGCTCCACAATTGCACATTGCAGTGTCTCTGAGACCCATTCTGTGGAGGTGGGCCTTTAGTCTACAATGTCCCGTCATGAGTTTGAAGATCTTTGTCTGCCCATCTCTGCCAAGTTTGTCTATGCTGTCATTTTATGGCTTGTATTCTTTGTGCTGTTCTCTCCATTCTGATCTCATGGATTGTTTGATGAGTGTCTTTGCTTCTTTATAGCTCTGTGGATTGGAAATCTGCTAGTGCCACTTCCGGCTTTTGCGAGCTTATCTGCTTTCTCATTTCCAGGTATCCCATAGTGGGCCGGAATCCATTGTAGGACTAAATCTTTTTTTAGAGACAGCAATCCTATGTTGTATTTTATTTCATGTGGATTCATGGAAACTCAAACACACCTATTTCTAGGGCCGCCACTTGGAGGAAGAATAAGGTCTTGGCCAGCTCCGGTTCACTGACTCTGCTAACAGTCAGCTATGTGTCACTGGCTGCTGTTAGCTCAGTCACCGTACTACTTCTTTCAGCCCCAGTATAGGTCCCACATGCTGTCATAGCTAGGAGTAGAATTAAGGATGAGGTCTCAATTCCATCAAAATACTTCAAAGACATGCTCAAAAGGGGCCTCTGACAGTAAGAGAACAGCCACACACAGAAACAACTATCCAAACAGCCAATAAGAACAACATGCAGAGTTCTTCTTTGTAATCCTGCTGTTAACCTCAAAGTCAATATTGGCATACATCGGACATGTCCTTAAAATGAATAACAACCGCCTTCCATTGCAAGCACTCGAATGGACACCAATAGGCGTTCGAAAAAGAGGGAGACCCAAGGAAACACTCAGAAGAACAATCATCCGAGAAGGCTCAACTATGGACCTCAGCACCATACAAGATTTAAAAATAGTGGAGTCAGACTGTTCCAACTGGAGATTTGTTTCTGCCTTGTACGCAGTATTTGGCGTGCAACGAACATAGATAGATAGATAGATACTGAGAGTATATGCCTTGATAGGTGAAGCTATCAACTGCCTGCAGAAGTCGGTTCTGTGCAGTAATGTTTGGTTCAATGTACAGCTCCCTAGGAGCAGGCCGGAAGAATATCTCAGTTTTTTTAGTGTTATTCATGAGACAAAAGTTACAGCATGCCACCGAAAGTTCTGTCATGGTGGACTGCATATCTTGTTCTGAGGTGTTAAGTGCACAGTCATCAGCGAACAGGAGATTAAAGAACAACTAACAAACAGACACACACCTTTAGACGGCATTGGGCTGAAGGCCGAGAGCCTGAATGCTGCTGGTTCCATAACAACTTTTTATTTAAATTTTAAAAATAAGTAGAGGTTCTTCTTTTATTTTGGCATTCATCCTTGAAAAACATGTTGTAGTTTACAGCAAGGCTACAGTATTTATCTGTACCTCTCCGTCTAACACATCTGGTTACAGCTGGTATTTTGGGGAACTTGGTTTACCTTCCCACTGATATCCCTATTCTCTATTCACCACTACTGTAGCCAGTATTCAGGGCCGCCATTTGGAGGTGTAATAGGGTCTTGGTCAGCTCTGGTTTCCTGACCCTGATTCCAGCAGTTTGTTAGGAGTCACTGGCTGCTGTTAGGTCATTCACTGTGCTGCATCTGTAGCCCCAGTACAAGTATAAAATTATGTCTCAACTAGGAGTGGAATTGAGAATGAGGTCTTAATTCCATCAAAATACTCCAATGACATGCTCAACACTAGCCTCTGACAGTAATAGATAGAACAGCCACACACAGCAACAACTATCCAAACAGCTCATAAGAACAACAAAAACATTTGCTGACAGATGGACATGGGAAACTAGGTAGGGAGGACTACAGACATATGACAAAGCCCCAACCAAAATTGCGGCATCAATTAACTCACAAGGATGGATCGGAGTACCTTTTTCCGGCTAAGAACCCAATACATTTCGTTTATCACACATTTGAGCAGAATTCAACCACAACACTGTCAGCTGTGAACACACCCATACCTCTTGTGCGACCATTGCTCATTTAGACTAGGACTAATAACTTAACTTAACTTCATTATACTGGTTTGGAAGACTCTATATACAACCAGTTTATTCCACTTTAAAAATGACTGTGATCATCCAATCTATTATTGAATGCATCAACTCACCCTGCCTCTACCACATCCTGTGGCAATGCATTCCAAGTATTCACCACTCTCTGACTGAAAACATGTTTCCTAATATCTAATCTGGACCTGCCTTTAAATAGTTTGAAGCTATGCCCTTGTCGTCGGTAGAACTTTGAAAAACTTGATATAGTCTAATTTATCTTTTCCATTGATTAATTTATAAACCTGTATTACGTCAACTCAAATTCTTCTCTGTTCTAGACACTGCAGACCAGTTTTTTAAAGTCTCTCCTCATAACTATAATTCTGAAATTCCGCGATCATTTTTGTAGCTCTTATTTGTATCCTTTTTACCATGTCTATACCCACTCTTTAATAAGGACTCCACACCGGAATACAGTACCCCTGTTTAGTCTCACCAATGATTTATATAGTTTGACTATCACTTCCTTGCTTCGATGTGTAATGTTTCTTTTAATCATACCCAGTATTACATTAGCCTTTTTTCACAGCCACCAGGACTTGCTCCCGCCCCTTACATGTATGATCTATTATAACACCTAGTTCCCTTTCCTTTTCTATCTGTCTAATATTGTTTACTCCCATCATGTAATTATGTTTCATATTTGATCTTCCTATGTCAACAACTGTACATTTCTCTACATTAAACTCCATCTGCCAGCTCACAGACCATTTATAAATAGTAGCTAAATCTGATCTCAATAGATCCACCTCTGCCGGAGAAGAGATGCTGCTGCATAATTTTGTAATAATTTTCGCTTAGGCTCGTTGCGTCGATCGGCCACATCCATGACCCACAGATGTGGTGTGGTTTCAGGCCTCATCCAGGGCGGAAGAGGAGGTTGCTATTTACTGGAACCATACTATTCGGGGATGGCCTCTTTTGTGCCTCCAGTCAATCGGGTGAAGACTTTTGGAGTTGAAGAACGACTTGTGTACTATCTTGTGGGCAGGGGTTTCCTGGTCCAGCCATGCAACATGACCGAAAAAAGAAACTCGGCGCCGGTCAAGTGTTTCTGAGATTGGGTGGAGGCCTGTTTTAGCAGAGACCTCCACGTTGCAGATGTAGTCATGCCATCAGATCTCCAGGATACGCCGCTAGTTGCGGATGTGAAAGGCTTCTAGTTTCTATATATCAGCAATGTCCAGGTTTCGGAGCCGTAGAGCAGGACTGGGATCACGCAGGATTGGTAGATGTGGATTTTTGTCCAAAGGGAAATCTTATTCCTCACACGTCGGAGGTTGTGCATAGCGGACACAGATAGTCTGATCTGCCTTGACAGCTGCACCCATCGGATGATATGCTACAGAGATAGATGAATTTGTTGGTGCCTTCTGCAATGTGACCTTGAGTTTCAATACCCAGGGGTGCTGTGTAGGAAATGAAATTCTGAACTTTGGTCTTGGCCCAGGATATAGACAGGCTTAAGGAGGGCGCTTCACTGTCTAACATTTTCAGAGAGCGCAGATCTGTCTGTACTAAATAGGACAATGTTATCCGCTTAAACGAGATCAGTGAAGACTGACTGATCAGTACCCTCCTGATGGGTGCTGAGGCAGTCAAGAATCTAGTCAACTGCCAGGCAGAATAGATCAGGGCAAAAACACATCTCTGTCTGACACCCGAAGTTGTGAGGAATCTGTCAGAGAGAGTACCACCCAATCGAATTCTGGCGCCGATGTCCTTGTGGAGCTCCTTAATCAGGTTTGGGGGGGCTGCGGGGGTGCTCTATTCCCTGGTGGGCATTCCAGAAAGCCAGCCAATCAACCGAGTTGAAGGCGGACTTCATGTCCGCGTATGCAGCATACAAGGAGCGACTGAAGGCTCTGTGCAGTTCGGCGAGGAGGCACAGACAGAGCAAGGATAGTGTCGGTTGTAGATTGCCCTGGGTGAAGTCGATGTTGGTTTCCGTATCTGGAAGAGGATCCGAAAATTCAGCAGACAGATTGGGACATGTCATTGCTTTGTGGGGGGTTAGAGAGCATACATGTAGTGCTACTTCCACCTATTCGCTACCTCCTCAAATGACGAGCACATGGAGCCGTCAGACTTATTGATGAACTGTCTGCTTTTTTTCCCATTCTGCTTGCCTCCAGGGCAGACAAGTCTACTGTTTCTAAGAATCGACCTCACTGCACTTCGGGCATACCTATAGGTGCTCAGTCTCTCTCAGTAAATGACGTACGGTATGGATGTTGATGGTCCCTGTAGCTCGCTGATTGTACACTCTCCTGCTCCGTCCTTTAATGTGCCCCACTCTGCTCGAACCTCATTTAATGTCGAAACTGTGCAGTCTGTGGATTGCTGCTTCATCTATTGCAGTGTACACATCCAGCAGGTGGTCATTGATTGATTTCAACATGCCACTTATATCCATCACTAATGTGCCCATGATGGGAGCTTGTGAAGCCATGATGTCAGCTCTTTCATTGCCCTGAACCCCGGCATGAGCAGAACAGTAGATCCATGTCAACACCTGGAAATTTGAAGTCTCAACAGCTGCTATCCACTTTTACCTAAGCCATCCCTTCTGTACTTTCTAAAGTACGACTTGCACGTCTGTCACAATGACTGCCTTGTTATAGGAGTCTAGGATATCCATCTCAGTGCTGAGGTCACTGCTTCTGTCTCCATTCTGATTTATTTATTTTTTTTGACAATTCTTTATTGCCCATAATAAATTATTAAAATTTTCAAATTTGAACAACAAATTTCAAATAAAATTTATGCATGATGTGAAGTGAAATGAAATGGTAGTTTCCTGTTTCACATACATGCATGCATGCATATAAAATTCCACATCAAGTGAACCCACTCTCTTCTCATACTGGAAATGTGTTGACATGTATGCCTTACTTGCGCTCAGCAACAAATGTTGTTGCTTAAATGTTTGCCTCACTAGTTTCTACTGGCGGAGGCGTGCCCATTCCACCCCAGACCATAGTCCATTGGGCGATATCAGGAGGTATAAGCCAGTGCTTGGATGCATGTGTGCGTCTGTACGTACCCATGCTAGGTTTGTGCGCCCTCAGAAGCTAGCCCAACTAAAGTGCAATGGAAGGGCCTCGCCCTGAGGACGCATGTGAAAGTTATGCAAGAGTGTGACTGTTGGACAGAGTCGTCAAATGAGACAGTGAGGTGAGTTTTAAATTGTTTTTATTGATCCTTTGTGCAATACAAATTCACATAACTTGTTCATGTGTTGGAATTTTACATATCAATGCAAATGAATAATGAAATTGGAATAATCAGCGGAAAGAAAGAAGGGCAAGAAGAAAAAGGATTGAGAATGAGAAATAGTAAGTGTTGCAGACGAGAACGGTAGAAGGTGGAGTAAAGGTGAAGCAAAGGACACATTTAAAAAAAAATTAAAAACATTATGCTGTTTAATTAATTTTTAAACAGTGCCAGAGAAAGGTGAAAATAGGAAAAACACAAAAGATAAAATATAATATCCATGTGCATGTTGTATTAATAATTTATGTCAGTATTTTGTGTCTTTGTGTGTATATGGAATGAAAAAGTGTAGTGTATATTCCTACATGTCCAGATTAAATATTTAAATTCCGCTCATCATCATGTAGCATGTCCTTTGTAGAACGTCGCTCCCATCACAGTCTGTCTGAAAGAAACTCGTTCCCTTGCCAAAACACCAGCTTCCGCCACTGTCATACTCAGGCATTCCTGGATATCTTGGTGCCATCGTCTTCTTGGTCTACCCCTTCCTCTTTTGCCTGGGACCATACCTTCCATCACCGTTCTCTCAAGACTGTTGTGTCTCTTGATGTGACCAAAGTATTTGCATTTTCTAGCCAAAATGGAATTGATAAACCAGTTCTCCTCTATGCTCAGCTCTTGCCGAATGTCTACATTTGTTCTTTTCTCTGTCTAGGGTATTCTGAGGATCTTTCTGTAACATTTTGACTCGAAGGATTCGATTCTTTGTCTAGAAGTTTTGGTAATCGTCCATGCTACACAGCCATAAGCTGCCACAGGAAAAACACAGGCTCTCAAGACTTTTACTTCTTTCATTTTGTTGGTGCCCTGCCATAATTACTTCAGGCTGTTCAGTCTCTGCATTGCCATAGCTAGTCTTCTGATTTCTTTCGAGCAGTCACCATTTTTGTCAATTCTGGAGCCCAGATATTCAAAATGTGTAACCTAGTCTATTTCCTCACCACCCACTGTAAATTTATGCTGACATTGTGTTTTATCAGTGGTCATTATCTTTGTTTTGTTTATGTTTATGAACAGATTTTGATCTTTACTATGTCCATTAACGGCTGAAAGTAGCTGCTCTAGCCCTTCCACACTTCTTGATAGTATCACTGTGTCATCTGCGTATCGTAACTCTGGAATCTCGTACCCCCCAATCGTAAATGGGTCGAAACTTTCAATGTTCTCATCTTCTCGTACATTTCTCATTATACATTCCGCATATATGTTGTACAGATAAGGTGAGAAGATACATCCCTGTCGGACTCCCTTTTCTACTGCAAAACAATCTGATGTTTGTCCAGATACTCGGACAGCGACTTGTTGATCTTGGTATAATGTTTCAATGAGATGGACTATATGCAAAGGAAACTCCATTTCCTTCATGATTCTTCATAGATTTTGATGTTTTACCGTGTCGAAGGCCTTAGTGTAATCAATGAAACATGTGTACAGGTCTACATTAAACTCTCTACATTTTTCATAGATATTCCTTAAATTGAATATGTGGTCCCGGGTCCCTCTGTCTTTCCTAAAACCTGCCTGGACTACGTGAATTTCAGATTCAAACCTTTTCTCTATCCTTCTTAATAGGATTCGCAAGAGTAGCTTGCTAGCATGGCTGATCAGTGCGATAGTTCGGTAGTTCGTGCACAGCTTCAGGTTGCCTTTTTTGGGGAGGGGAATATAAATTGATTTCTTCCGCTAAGAGTGTCAATAGTCTGATTTAGGTGTTCCTATCTGCGGATAGGAACGAGCATGATTGCTCTATACATGTCTACTTTCGTCTGTGTGTGTTTGTTGATTGTCTGTCTAAGTGTCATTAAAGTTTGGGATATGGTCGTACACTGGTAGAATATATGCTCTTCTGTCTCTGGAATGGTTTGTCTGCAGAGTTTACAAGTTGGTATCCTATATGATATGCTGTGATAAGTGGTGTTAGATTGAATAAAAGTCTATATGACACCTCTAGTCTTAGGCAATATTTTTAGTGTGTGGAGATTTCTGAATATACCTGTAAAATCTGTAATAAAATATTTGTATCCGCTTTTGATTCTACTGTTGAGTGATGGTTCTTGGGAATGCACTAATTGTTTATAAATAATTTTGGTCTTCTGTTTAAATAGGTGTTCATTGCCCTGTATATGTCTAATGCATTGTTGGTAAAATGGGGGTGGACTCCCAAAGAAGTGTGGCTTAGTGTTATCCAATTTACACCATTTACTAAGTCTGAGGCCCACATAGTAGTGTGCTAGTGGGTACTCGTTTGGATGTGTGACTATTTCACTTATAAATTTAATGCGGAGGGCTTTAATTTTAGTTTCGACATGTTGTAAAGAAATTTTGCCTCTCTTTTTATCCTGTAATAATGTAAGTTTTGATACTATGCAAGGTATGTTGAAAAATGAAGTGTCTAATGAGTTGGTGAATTTCCTTGATTGTGGTTGAGGGGGGGGGGGGGGGGTGTGTTAAAGATGCTTGATATGTATATTAATTTGGGTATGACGAACGTATTGATTATGACGCTTCTTCCGAATATCATGCTGGCCTTAAATTTATATTTATCTAGTTTATCCTTAATTTGTGTTGCAATTGTTTGCCACATTTCTTTGTTGTCGTTTGAAGGGTTGGCCGAGTAATCTATGCCGTAAATTTTTAATTTATCTACCTGTATTAACTGAAAAGGAAAATCGGTTTTAGATTTCCACTTACCAATCCCCATTATTTTTTTTTTGAAGATATTTAATTTAGAACCACTCGCATCCAGTGTTCAACAAAGGAATTGACGGAAGGGCACCACCAGGAGTGGAGCCTGCGGCTTAATTTGACTCAACACGGCCAACACTGAAATGATTGACATGCCGAGACCACACTTCGGGGGTCTAATATGGAACTGGTGCTGGACTTAGACCCCCAGAAATCTGGGGTTATGCCCCCTGTGGTTCGGTTCTGTCTGCATCCAGTGTTTGATAAAGGAATTGACGGAAGAGCACTATCAGGAGTGGAGCCTGAGATCTAAGTTAACTTACCACGCCAATACTGCAGAATGACTATCAAAAGTACACCTTCGTGGGGTCTAATAGAGAACATGTGCTGGAATTAGACCCTCAAAAATTTTGGGGCTACCCTCTAAGAAACTCGATTGTCTCGCTAAGGGAATTGACGGAAGGGCACCACCAGGTGTGGAACCTGCGGCTTAATTTGACTGAACACGCCAATACTGTAGAACAACTGACAAATCGAGAGCACTGCCGTTTGGGTCTAATAATGAACGTACGCTGGTATTAGACTCACGGATGACAAGTCAGCTCTCAAACACTCAAATGAAAGAACACTACGGAAATCGTGTTTAACTCCGCAGAAACCGCAGATTTCAAATACCTGGTCATTGACAAACAAAAGCCCTCAATAAATTCGTCTGACTAAATAGTGAACGGGTGCTGGAAATAGATCATCTGAAGACAGGTCAGTTTTACCCTACAAATGACAGGGCGTTGCTACGGAAAACCAGCTCAAATCGAGAGGAGCCGCAGACACTTTGGTTCACGTACCAGGCTGATAAGCCAAGGGCGCGAGGCTACCATGTGGGGGATTATGGCCGAACCCTTGTAAGCCGCAATCCCGCCCAAATCTCAGCACCACTGCAATGGGAGGCTCCTACATGCTCGGGACCTGGGGCTTGCGCCCCAGCCCTATCAGGTAGAGCCACAGTAAGAGGTCCTTGCCGCCCGCAAATCAAAGCGGGCGGACAACTGCTTGATACTCACCCTATACGGCGATGGGGTGCGAAAAACACCAACCAAAGACTTAGAACCTGGTCGGGGTGTCGAAAACAGTAGAGCAGCCACCTCACTGTGAACTGTCAAGACTCAACCACTGACCATGAGAGTTGTCCGCACACCAGGCGATCAACATCTCTGTGACATTACCAGGCTTGTCCTCTGGCTGAATGCACTCCGGCTACGATATCTACCTCTGTACGTTATCAGCCATAACTATCATGCTGGACGCAGAAGAGATGCAGACCAGCGGACATTGCACACCTGCCCCACTGTGTCAACACCCCAGGTGGCGGGGAATGCTAGGCGTACCATCCCTGCATAGAAGCCAAGAAAATAAAGGGAAAAAGAGATACCCCACTCACATGCAAATGCTACGTTTCTGGCAGGACGTGACGATCCTGGGATACAGACACACTGGACTGCCTCTCTTCCGGGTAAACCAGTCCATCTCATATATCACATATCATCATTGCACCCTATAGACACGAGTAGTGAAGACTCGATAGTCTGGTAAGACAACTTCCATAGGAGAGAAAACTCTGATCGTAAACAACTGCTGCCTTGCAGATAGGCTGGGGACAGCCAAAGGCTAAGGAGGGCATCCCTACAGAAACGCCTGTTGAAATCGGATGCACGGGGCCGCAAGCCTAACAAAACAGTGCAACGTAAATCACAGTATGATGGCAGTACAACCTATTCGAAAAACGTATGGCGCTCATCCTGAGGAGACCCGCCAGGCAGCGATAGCGCCGGGCCTCACGCCTCGAAGGGGCCCACCCTTGACTACTGGTGGTCACCCACCCATGTGTCGTGGAGTCAAGGCACATGGCTATGGGGCAACGTCTATTGGCCAAAACCTCAAGAACCTCAAAATACTACAGTGGAATGCGGAGGGAGTCATCAACAAAAAACTTTCCCTAACACACCACCTGCATGAAGGTAAGATTGACGTGGCATGTATCCAGGAAACGCACCTCAACAATAACCATAAATTCTCAATCAGAGGATACCAGACCTTCCGTCTAGATAGAGAAGGCCACAAAGGAGGGGTCCTGATACTGACCAGAAACAGCATACCGAGTAGCGCGGTACCTGTCAATCACACCGGACAAGCAGAAATTGTAGGAGTTGACATAATGGCTCAAGAGACGAAGCTCCGCATTTTCAATCTGTACGGACCACCAAACAGAGACCTATCGCTCTCGAGTATGGAGGTCACAGACTCCAACTGCATAGTAGTTGGAGATTTCAACAGCCACTCGGAGAGATGGGGATACTCTGACACAGACAGCAGAGGTGACGAAGTGGAAGATTGGGAGATAGATGCAAATCTCTCCCTAATCAATAGGCCGGAGGATAGCCCTAGCTTCTATTCAAGAACATGGCATACCACCTCGACTCCAGATTTGGCCTTCTCCACACAGGACATACACTATAAAATAGACCGCCAGGTGCTAAACCAACTGGCAGGTAGCGACCACAGGCCGATCAGGCTAACCATTGACATGGAAGTAGGCCCACAGGAAACAAAACCGCTCCCACGTTGGAATTACAAACGAGCCGACTGGGACAGATTTGCAATCCTGACAGATGGGCTGTGTGAAACCATCAACACACGAAACACCAAAATGAAGCCCATGGTAGAGAGCCTAAGCAAGGCAATAATGCAAGCCGCCACTGAAACCATCCCAAGAGGAGCTAGGAAAAACTATAAGCCCTACTGGAATGATGAGTTACAGAAAGTGGAAGATGCGGTAACAAATGCTAGGAACATGGCAGAACGAGAAAAATCCATGGAGGCAAACATCGCCCTCAAAGCCGCCGCGGCGCAGTACAAACACACTCTCAAGCAAACAGCAAGAGAAAGTTGGAAAAATAAAACGGAAAGTTTAAACCTGGACAAAGAAGGGAACAAGCTATGGAAGCTAGTCAGAGCCATGAATGACGAAACCCCGTCAAATAAACAAATTACTATCAAGCAGGGCGAGAACTTGATCACAGGTAAGAAAGCCGCAAACGCCTTTCTCGATCACTATGCCAAAGCAAACCACATCGAGGTCCCTGCAGATAAGCATACAGACATTAGCGAAGAGCTAAAGGGTCACGAAAACATAAATACGGCTCCTGAAGAGCACATGATGGCCAAACTAACATTGCGCGAAATGGAAGAGGCTATGAGAACACTAAAGAAAAGGAAATCTCCCGGAAAAGACGGGATAACAAACGAAATGCTGATGGGGCTGGGCCAAACAGCGAAGAAAAAACTACTATCAGTCCTGAACCAAAGCTGGAAAAGGGGTATTGTACCCCAGGCATGGAAAGATGCAATACTGGTACCAGTACCAAAAACAGGAAAGGACAAAACAGATCCGAATGGATACAGGCCCATAAGCCTACTGAGCTGTGTCGGCAAGCTGATGGAACGGATGATAAACACCAGACTGATGTGGCATCTGGAAGAAAAACGAATACTAATTCCACAGCAAGCCGGCTTTAGACAGCACAGATCCACTGAGGACCAGGTCATCCTCATAGCCCAGGAAATAGAAGATGCCTACCAGGCACAGAAACACACAGTAGCTGTTTGGGTGGATCTGGAAAAGGCATTTGACAAAGTCTGGAAGGATGGACTTAGAGTCAAGCTAAGAAGAAGTGATGTCTGTGGGAAGATGTACAAGTGGATCAACCACTACCTCAAACAAAGAACGGCCAGAGTCCAAGTACAAGGGCAGATGAGCAAAAAGGTGACACTCGAGCAGGGAGTACCCCAAGGGAGAGTATTGTCACCCACACTCTTCCTGGTATATATAAACGATATTACAGAGAATATACCAAGAAGAGTCCATAGCTCAATGTTTGCAGACGATCTGGCTATGTGGACCTCTGAAAAGAATCTCACCAAAGCAAGAAATCGGATGCAAACGGCCCTAACATCGCTGGAAGAGTGGGCGAACTCATGGCTGGTCAAAATAAACGAGGAGAAAACCACGTGCACAATATTCTCGCTCTCATTAAAACCCCAAAGTACCAAATTAAGCCTAAATGGCAAAATCCTGCAGCCAAACGACAACCCAACCTATCTGGGAGTCACATTTGATCGGCGCATGACATGGAAAAGTCAGATTGAGAGAAACCGAATGAAAGCCAGAGAAAGAATGGCGATCATGAGGAAGCTTGCTGGCACAAGCTGGGGAGCAGACGAAGGCATACTAAAGAAACTGTACACTGGAAGAGTGAGACCAGTTCTCGAGTATGGCATTGCGGCATGGACAACAGCAGCGAAGGCGAACTTCGATAAAGTTAACAAACTTCAAAACCAAGCCATGAGAATTATAACAGGTGGCATGAAGTCAACGCCAATTGTAGAACTTGAAAAGATTACAAAACTGCAATCCATGACCGATAGAAGAGACTGCAGAGCCCAGCTGCAGTCAGAGAAACTCAGAAGACTGACGGACCATCCAATGTACCAGAGACTAAACAATTTGGGAAACGGGAAACTAAAGCGGAGAAACTTTGCAGAAATAGCCAAAGCAAAGATGCACGAAGATCCCATAAACGCACTAACAACACCAAAACCCATCACTACTGTACGAAAACCTACTTGGAGGCAGGATATATTTCCAGAGGTGGTAGAAAATATACCAGGTATTGCAAACAAAAACTGCCAGAGTGAAAAAGAAAGGAGAGACACTACCCTAAGCTTCATAACGAAAAGCTACCCAAGCATGGACTGGACCCATGCATACACCGACGGTTCTGTAACAAACACTACACAGAACGGAGGGGCAGGAGCATTCCTGAACCTACCAAATGGCAGAAAAATAACACTGTCATTCGCTACTGGTAAGTACACGAGCAATTTCAGAGCAGAGGCAGAGGCACTGAGGGCGGCAGTGGAAGAAATGGTAATACACAGTGAAAATGAGAGCCATATAGTCCTGCTGACAGATGCTCTCGAAGTAGTCACAGCGCTAAAAAGCCAGAAAAACACTGAGCTTAATGACTTAAGAGCAGCACTCTGCAAACTGTGCCAACAGTCCGCACCAAAAAGGGTAGTGGTACAGTGGGTTCCGTCACACTGCAACATCCAAGGCAACGAGGAGGCAGACAGACTGGCAAAAGAAGGTGCAAGGCTACCACAAATAGATACCAGTATGACGTACGAAGAGTCAAAACGGCTTATCAAAGCCAGGTACATGTCCAAATGGGAAACCGAACATACTGGTTACACCAAAAACGATGCCTATTACCAGTTGAACCGAAGAGAGCAGGTCGTTGTCTTCAGACTTCGCACTGGCCACAACAGACTGAGGTACTACCTTTTCAACAAATTGAAGATAGGGTGTACCGACGAATGCCCGTGCGGTACTGGTAAAATGACCACTGAACATCTGCAGAACTGCCCGACATACGAGGATCAGAGAGAGCAGATGTGGCCATTGCCAGTGGAACTGCAAGACAAGCTCTATGGTAGTGGCGAGAGTCTCAGGATGACCGCCGCTTTTTTCGAGAAAATAATGGTTACTGTCTGACTGTGTACGCAGAAGAAGAAGAAGAAGTACCCCCCAATCGTAAATGGGTCGAAACTTTCAATGTTCTCATCTTCTCGTACATTTCTCATTATACATTCCGCATATATGTTGTACAGATAAGGTGAGAAGATACATCCCTGTCGGACTCCCTTTTCTACTGCAAAACAATCTGATGTTTGTCCAGATACTCGGACAGCGACTTGTTGATCTTGGTATAATGTTTCAATGAGATGGACTATATGCAAAGGAAACTCCATTTCCTTCATGATTCTTCATAGATTTTGATGTTTTACCGTGTCGAAGGCCTTAGTGTAATCAATGAAACATGTGTACAGGTCTACATTAAACTCTCTACATTTTTCATAGATATTCCTTAAATTGAATATGTGGTCCCGGGTCCCTCTGTCTTTCCTAAAACCTGCCTGGACTACGTGAATTTCAGATTCAAACCTTTTCTCTATCCTTCTTAATAGGATTCGCAAGAGTAGCTTGCTAGCATGGCTGATCAGTGCGATAGTTCGGTAGTTCGTGCACAGCTTCAGGTTGCCTTTTTTGGGGAGGGGAATATAAATTGATTTCTTCCGCTAAGAGTGTCAATAGTCTGATTTAGGTGTTCCTATCTGCGGATAGGAACGAGCATGATTGCTCTATACATGTCTACTTTCGTCTGTGTGTGTTTGTTGATTGTCTGTCTAAGTGTCATTAAAGTTTGGGATATGGTCGTACACTGGTAGAATATATGCTCTTCTGTCTCTGGAATGGTTTGTCTGCAGAGTTTACAAGTTGGTATCCTATATGATATGCTGTGATAAGTGGTGTTAGATTGAATAAAAGTCTATATGACACCTCTAGTCTTAGGCAATATTTTTAGTGTGTGGAGATTTCTGAATATACCTGTAAAATCTGTAATAAAATATTTGTATCCGCTTTTGATTCTACTGTTGAGTGATGGTTCTTGGGAATGCACTAATTGTTTATAAATAATTTTGGTCTTCTGTTTAAATAGGTGTTCATTGCCCTGTATATGTCTAATGCATTGTTGGTAAAATGGGGGTGGACTCCCAAAGAAGTGTGGCTTAGTGTTATCCAATTTACACCATTTACTAAGTCTGAGGCCCACATAGTAGTGTGCTAGTGGGTACTCGTTTGGATGTGTGACTATTTCACTTATAAATTTAATGCGGAGGGCTTTAATTTTAGTTTCGACATGTTGTAAAGAAATTTTGCCTCTCTTTTTATCCTGTAATAATGTAAGTTTTGATACTATGCAAGGTATGTTGAAAAATGAAGTGTCTAATGAGTTGGTGAATTTCCTTGATTGTGGTTGAGGGGGGGGGGGGGGGGTGTGTTAAAGATGCTTGATATGTATATTAATTTGGGTATGACGAACGTATTGATTATGACGCTTCTTCCGAATATCATGCTGGCCTTAAATTTATATTTATCTAGTTTATCCTTAATTTGTGTTGCAATTGTTTGCCACATTTCTTTGTTGTCGTTTGAAGGGTTGGCCGAGTAATCTATGCCGTAAATTTTTAATTTATCTACCTGTATTAACTGAAAAGGAAAATCGGTTTTAGATTTCCACTTACCAATCCCCATTATTTTTTTTTTGAAGATATTTAATTTAGAACCACTCGCATCCAGTGTTCAACAAAGGAATTGACGGAAGGGCACCACCAGGAGTGGAGCCTGCGGCTTAATTTGACTCAACACGGCCAACACTGAAATGATTGACATGCCGAGACCACACTTCGGGGGTCTAATATGGAACTGGTGCTGGACTTAGACCCCCAGAAATCTGGGGTTATGCCCCCTGTGGTTCGGTTCTGTCTGCATCCAGTGTTTGATAAAGGAATTGACGGAAGAGCACTATCAGGAGTGGAGCCTGAGATCTAAGTTAACTTACCACGCCAATACTGCAGAATGACTATCAAAAGTACACCTTCGTGGGGTCTAATAGAGAACATGTGCTGGAATTAGACCCTCAAAAATTTTGGGGCTACCCTCTAAGAAACTCGATTGTCTCGCTAAGGGAATTGACGGAAGGGCACCACCAGGTGTGGAACCTGCGGCTTAATTTGACTGAACACGCCAATACTGTAGAACAACTGACAAATCGAGAGCACTGCCGTTTGGGTCTAATAATGAACGTACGCTGGTATTAGACTCACGGATGACAAGTCAGCTCTCAAACACTCAAATGAAAGAACACTACGGAAATCGTGTTTAACTCCGCAGAAACCGCAGATTTCAAATACCTGGTCATTGACAAACAAAAGCCCTCAATAAATTCGTCTGACTAAATAGTGAACGGGTGCTGGAAATAGATCATCTGAAGACAGGTCAGTTTTACCCTACAAATGACAGGGCGTTGCTACGGAAAACCAGCTCAAATCGAGAGGAGCCGCAGACACTTTGGTTCACGTACCAGGCTGATAAGCCAAGGGCGCGAGGCTACCATGTGGGGGATTACGGCCGAACCCTTGTAAGCCGCAATCCCGCCCAAATCTCAGCACCACTGCAATGGGAGGCTCCTACATGCTCGGGACCTGGGGCTTGCGCCCCAGCCCTATCAGGTAGAGCCACAGTAAGAGGTCCTTGCCGCCCGCAAATCAAAGCGGGCGGACAACTGCTTGATACTCACCCTATACGGCGATGGGGTGCGAAAAACACCAACCAAAGACTTAGAACCTGGTCGGGGTGTCGAAAACAGTAGAGCAGCCACCTCACTGTGAACTGTCAAGACTCAACCACTGACCATGAGAGTTGTCCGCACACCAGGCGATCAACATCTCTGTGACATTACCAGGCTTGTCCTCTGGCTGAATGCACTCCGGCTACGATATCTACCTCTGTACGTTATCAGCCATAACTATCATGCTGGACGCAGAAGAGATGCAGACCAGCGGACATTGCACACCTGCCCCACTGTGTCAACACCCCAGGTGGCGGGGAATGCTAGGCGTACCATCCCTGCATAGAAGCCAAGAAAATAAAGGGAAAAAGAGATACCCCACTCACATGCAAATGCTACGTTTCTGGCAGGACGTGACGATCCTGGGATACAGACACACTGGACTGCCTCTCTTCCGGGTAAACCAGTCCATCTCATATATCACATATCATCATTGCACCCTATAGACACGAGTAGTGAAGACTCGATAGTCTGGTAAGACAACTTCCATAGGAGAGAAAACTCTGATCGTAAACAACTGCTGCCTTGCAGATAGGCTGGGGACAGCCAAAGGCTAAGGAGGGCATCCCTACAGAAACGCCTGTTGAAATCGGATGCACGGGGCCGCAAGCCTAACAAAACAGTGCAACGTAAATCACAGTATGATGGCAGTACAACCTATTCGAAAAACGTATGGCGCTCATCCTGAGGAGACCCGCCAGGCAGCGATAGCGCCGGGCCTCACGCCTCGAAGGGGCCCACCCTTGACTACTGGTGGTCACCCACCCATGTGTCGTGGAGTCAAGGCACATGGCTATGGGGCAACGTCTATTGGCCAAAACCTCAAGAACCTCAAAATACTACAGTGGAATGCGGAGGGAGTCATCAACAAAAAACTTTCCCTAACACACCACCTGCATGAAGGTAAGATTGACGTGGCATGTATCCAGGAAACGCACCTCAACAATAACCATAAATTCTCAATCAGAGGATACCAGACCTTCCGTCTAGATAGAGAAGGCCACAAAGGAGGGGTCCTGATACTGACCAGAAACAGCATACCGAGTAGCGCGGTACCTGTCAATCACACCGGACAAGCAGAAATTGTAGGAGTTGACATAATGGCTCAAGAGACGAAGCTCCGCATTTTCAATCTGTACGGACCACCAAACAGAGACCTATCGCTCTCGAGTATGGAGGTCACAGACTCCAACTGCATAGTAGTTGGAGATTTCAACAGCCACTCGGAGAGATGGGGATACTCTGACACAGACAGCAGAGGTGACGAAGTGGAAGATTGGGAGATAGATGCAAATCTCTCCCTAATCAATAGGCCGGAGGATAGCCCTAGCTTCTATTCAAGAACATGGCATACCACCTCGACTCCAGATTTGGCCTTCTCCACACAGGACATACACTATAAAATAGACCGCCAGGTGCTAAACCAACTGGCAGGTAGCGACCACAGGCCGATCAGGCTAACCATTGACATGGAAGTAGGCCCACAGGAAACAAAACCGCTCCCACGTTGGAATTACAAACGAGCCGACTGGGACAGATTTGCAATCCTGACAGATGGGCTGTGTGAAACCATCAACACACGAAACACCAAAATGAAGCCCATGGTAGAGAGCCTAAGCAAGGCAATAATGCAAGCCGCCACTGAAACCATCCCAAGAGGAGCTAGGAAAAACTATAAGCCCTACTGGAATGATGAGTTACAGAAAGTGGAAGATGCGGTAACAAATGCTAGGAACATGGCAGAACGAGAAAAATCCATGGAGGCAAACATCGCCCTCAAAGCCGCCGCGGCGCAGTACAAACACACTCTCAAGCAAACAGCAAGAGAAAGTTGGAAAAATAAAACGGAAAGTTTAAACCTGGACAAAGAAGGGAACAAGCTATGGAAGCTAGTCAGAGCCATGAATGACGAAACCCCGTCAAATAAACAAATTACTATCAAGCAGGGCGAGAACTTGATCACAGGTAAGAAAGCCGCAAACGCCTTTCTCGATCACTATGCCAAAGCAAACCACATCGAGGTCCCTGCAGATAAGCATACAGACATTAGCGAAGAGCTAAAGGGTCACGAAAACATAAATACGGCTCCTGAAGAGCACATGATGGCCAAACTAACATTGCGCGAAATGGAAGAGGCTATGAGAACACTAAAGAAAAGGAAATCTCCCGGAAAAGACGGGATAACAAACGAAATGCTGATGGGGCTGGGCCAAACAGCGAAGAAAAAACTACTATCAGTCCTGAACCAAAGCTGGAAAAGGGGTATTGTACCCCAGGCATGGAAAGATGCAATACTGGTACCAGTACCAAAAACAGGAAAGGACAAAACAGATCCGAATGGATACAGGCCCATAAGCCTACTGAGCTGTGTCGGCAAGCTGATGGAACGGATGATAAACACCAGACTGATGTGGCATCTGGAAGAAAAACGAATACTAATTCCACAGCAAGCCGGCTTTAGACAGCACAGATCCACTGAGGACCAGGTCATCCTCATAGCCCAGGAAATAGAAGATGCCTACCAGGCACAGAAACACACAGTAGCTGTTTGGGTGGATCTGGAAAAGGCATTTGACAAAGTCTGGAAGGATGGACTTAGAGTCAAGCTAAGAAGAAGTGATGTCTGTGGGAAGATGTACAAGTGGATCAACCACTACCTCAAACAAAGAACGGCCAGAG